>JAVYIG010007561.1:0-92500 GCA_035222895.1 Strongylocentrotus droebachiensis
GCCTAGTTTATTTGAGACGCGATCATAAAAAAACGACAGGAGTTGTGTACTGTACATACGTGCTACACAGTAATTGTGCAAAGTCAAGAAAATTGAGAAGAGGTGAGTCAATCTTAGCTTAAGAACTGAATGCCAATATTGGTAATTTCATTTTTTGGTCTATATGATGTACTAAATGTTTGTGTTCAAGTAGATCTAATAATAGGGACTTTTAGATTTGCGTGGACTGATACGTGTGACGTCCATTCAAGGCAGTGCATTAAATTTAAAAGGACGTCGATCGTAGCAATCCCCATTGTCTTCGTGCGAAATAGGCCTCTGCACCTGTACCTGCGAATGCAAACGTAATCCCCCTTGACTCTAGCTTGAGCTGACATGACTGGACAAGTACATTTTACAAGTGACAGGCGGTGCATGACATGAGCTCTGGTACAATTTTTTAAAATTCGGTTTCTAAGTTATTGCAATAAGAACTAGCTGGGAAGCTGAAATTACAGTCAATGTACGCGTACGTGTACAACACAATAAACGATCAAAATATGAATGACTAAAACGTACTACCATAAATCATGCATACATGTAGGTCTAGATCTAGAACCTAATGAAACTCAATTATCTCTGAAAGTAAGTCATTGGCACAGCAAAAATTTTGTCACCGGCTCTGTAAAGGTCTCATGAATAGTCTCATGAGTAATCCATGCGACTGGATATATCTGGAAATAATTATCTGAGGATAGTTTTTGGAGACAACCGAGCATAAAATGTTTGATAAAATGAGAAATAGATCATCATTTAATACAATTTTTCATATGTAGGCCTACTTAACTTTGATATGACTATTTTACATCATTTGAGTTTGAGCGAGATCCGCTGACAAACAAAGGAGATATGAGAGGGGGAATTTTTGGTGATAAAGTGAGTTTGGCATCGTGGGTACTTTGATGACAGTTGAATATTCAAAAAACGATTTTGATGTTATCAGTTAGATAATTGCACCGAATGTCACCGCCTGTTAAGAAGTAGAATGCAGTTAAAAGTATGTGTACGTACATGAAGGTGCAGGCGAGCCTCCACTTAACTTACATTGTGCCAAAAATTGGTCAATTCTGACTCCTCATGATAAAAGGAATGATAAAGGATGATATAGGAAATCACTTACAACAATAACAAGCTGTGACATTATCTTTTATTCACTTTTTTTCCTTTCAGAATTCAGAGCATAACAAGTATCTCAGAGTCGGACTTGGAAGAAAAGTATTGCCAACACCGAAAAAGGCGAAATGGACGGGAAAGGGAATAATCGAGGAGCATACGCTCAAGTCACTGCACCGATCGGAGATGACCCTAAGGTGACCATCCAGCAAGGGGGAAAAAGCGAGGGAATGTGCTCCTGTACCCGAAAGAAACTTGGTATTGCAATCGCTGCGGCCATAGCTGTTATCATCATAATCATCATCATAATTGTGCTAAGTACGAAGAACAATAAGAATGAGAAAATTGTTCAGGGCAATAGTACTGCAACTGTAGGTAAGTTTATTGATGCATTTCGGACGTCTTTGGATGTGCATAATCTGCATTTGATGATTTGAAGTTTCACTCTTTACTTCAAAGTGTACCATTCACCAAAACATAATTTTCTTTTGATGTAAGGGGTTCCATATTGCTATACTGTAGTTAAACTATGAGATTCAAATATGTCTTCTACGAAGAGGCCAGTGAAAGTTTTAGCACATTGGACGAAATTTGTTTACTATAGAGAATAATGATAATGATACTATTTTGAAACTAATGAATTAGATGCTCAAATCTTAGGGCAGTTTCTACGGTAACCGAAGATGGTTGTTAGTGTTACCCAATTCATTACCATATCAATCATGTCTTATGAATCTATTCAGAGGGGACCGATGACATGAAAATAGTTTGCCATTTTGTTGTGCATGTTTTGGATGAATTCCATGCTGATATTATGTGTCATATAGATTGTGTCATTTTATAGTACATGTATGCACATGTTAATATATATTTCAATACATAAATCCTTGTACACATTTGCAAATGTATATCTGGTTTACCAATCTTTTTTTTCTTCAAAACATAAAACCTGAGAACTGTTAACATCACAATACAGGTAGTTGACGTACATTTTAACCTATCACTGAAGAATTTCAAGATTTCCACAACCCACTTAAATATACAAACATGGTACTGGTGATTAAACTTCTGATGCATTAGTGGTTACAGTGAATTCATCGACATATTTCACTATTTTGCTTATAACTGCACGTTTATATAGTCATACATGTACAATTATTGTATGAAAACAATTAAGACTTAAATGCACAAGTGTTTACTTGAACAACATAGAAAAAATGGTAAATGTTATTGTAATATCATATGAAGCTACTGTACATGTACTTCCCTTTTCCCTGTCAGTTGCGTAGTCGAGGGTGCCATGGGGGGGGGGGGGGGGGTATTCATAGGCTCACCACATTGCTCTTTTGATTAAGAGGCAAAAATGAAAAGGGAGAGAGGATAAGAAATGGCAAAAGGGATAACATAAGAGAACATAACAGCCCCCTTTCTGCAAAGCTTATCTTCACACTCTCCCTCTCTCTCGCGTTTCATTGAGACCAATGACCCCCATAACCTTATGCTGCTACGCCACTGTCTATTCAGTAGACCATTTTTGTAATGTTATCAAATTTAAATTTAATGCATAAATCAAACAGACATTATGGCTTGTCCTACCTAACAACATGGAATGTATGCAGTTCGCATTCTGACTATTGAAATACAATTATTTGTAATAGGCGAATGATATAATTTGTAAAATGGCACTTAAAACGATTACATTACAAAGATGTATTGAAACCACAAATCATGAAAATATCAATTAACTATATCAGTTTTGATTTCATTAATTAAAAAGGAAACTTATTGGTCATATATAATATATACCCGGTATGTGGAATTAACTCTCTCAATTTCCTTTTTTTTCCTTCTATCCTTCTCCAATGACCTTCAGCTTCAAGTGTCAACACGGAAATGGTAAGTGTTTCCAGAACAATAAAAAAAGATCATATATCCCATACAATCGTTATATCAATTCCCCTTTCTCAATGTAAAGCAAGGCTTTGGCAAAGTTTGAATTGTAGGAAAGGGGAAAGATTATATTCGTGAACTTTTTCATTCTTTGTATGTTACGTGGAAGAGTATCATAGGTGAAATGTTCCCCGAAAAGGATGGCTCTCCAAATGCCCTCATACTCGAAACATGACAAGTCTAAGCCAACGGTTGTGGACGTACACTTTCATGCAACATGTTTGTGTTGTCCCATATACAGTGTAGTGCTGTAACATAACAGATATCTCCAATTCCATTTAACCGCCAGTCAAAATCGGACGGTTTTCGATTAAACAATTTTTTTTTGAGGCCGACTCTGTCGCCAGCAAGCCAGGTCTGTGTGAAAAAGCGGGAAGGACTTTCATTTAACTGGGAGGTGCAGTTGAAGGTGCCGATTTGTGCTTGTGAGCTAGTCACAAATAATAGTAACAATGTCGTTTTTAGAAGAATGTGTAAATTAAAAACAGTAGAGGATCTAGAATAGAACCTTGTGGTACGCCATGTGTATAAAAATTGAATGAATTATTATTATAAACTATATATTGAGATCTATTACAAAGATTACTTTCAAACCAAGATGACAGACAAATTGGAGTGTTGTTCTAGTTTCCGAGTGGTGAGTCATCACACTGATTACTGAGCTGGGAGACATTGCCAGGCATAGTGCCAGGTGGAGGGGCATAAATCGAAACTTTAAAAACAAAAAAACAAAAAAACAGGTAAACGAAACCGTCCAATTGAAAACGGAATCCGCCATTGGCGGTCGGATACCGGACGGTTAAACGTTTGACTACAGCACTAATACAGTGTACACATTTCTGTGTACAGTGCATCCGACGTTGGATTTGAATTTGACTAATCTTCGCAAAAACTTTCGCTAACATTTGCTTACAGTTGTTAATAGTCGCTAATGGCAGAGGCGAACCCTGATTTTCGCCAACATTCGTCAGAAAAGTTAGCGAATCTAAAATTCGCAATGTTCGTAAGCATTAGCCGCTCAGTGAGATACCCCCTTAAAGATGATAAGTGTTCTATTTGGCACATTCCAGCATTGGAGCATGCAAAGGCTTTTTCATTTACATTTGACATCAAACAGTCAAGTAATGTACATGTACCAATAATGTAACATCAATATTGTATTTGGAATTTTGTATTTGAAATGTAGCAGATACATGCATGCATGTACATGTACATGTACCGTACGTCTAAACTTCTAAAGTATGTGTAGCTTTTAATGCAGCATGTAGATGTGTCTTGGTCTACCGGTAGGTAATATTTTGCCAGACACTATAGATCAAATGGTTTGTGGTTCAAGTCCCAATAGCGGCACTATTGTCCTTTGGCAAAACATCAAATATTTTTTCGCCGCTCTCAAGTCTCAACCCAGGATTAGCAATGGAGCACCTGGTAGGAAAGTATTCCTTGAATGCCTTCAGTATTCAAGGGCACCTTGGATGAAACCAGGGTAAACGCTTTGTACTGTATGTGCCTTAAGCATGCCAAGGGATGTGTCTGCAGTAGTAGTGTGCTTTGTAATATTTTTATTGCTCTACCGAAGCAGTACTAATTCTTTGGAAGAGCGATATCTTTGGCAGAGCAATAAAGATATTTCTTCTTTTTAATGGGGCAGATTACACATGAACCGTTATTGGACTTTCCCCAGATTGTACCGCCTGTTTTTCTTGTACGCTGACTCATGAACGAGTCATGATAGTTTGATACATTACTGCAAAATTCCACTATACTCATGTTACTGATGTATGTACCATGTGTGATGCTTCCAATGACACATCACCAATGTTCTGTGCTGCCAATACATTATACCACCAATGTACATGTACATGTATATCTACTTTGTAAATTTATGCCCAGCGTTTATTACATGTACATATGCATTGCTCACAGATGATCAGCTCATTTTCTGTGAGCCACTGAGCTAGTGTCATTAACTGGCCAAGGACAATGGCAATTGTTTGAGGGTGAAAGGCCAAGCATTGTATCTGTCTGTCTTTAAATTGGCAACACAAATTTATTTCTCTTTTTTTTTCATTATTCTTAATTCAACAGAACTACGGTAGCTATTAATAATAAAAAGAATATTCTAAACATGAGTGATTATTAAACTGGAAGAAAATGTGCTAATATAGTTTCAGTGCAGCACTGTTGGTGATTTTTTTATCTTCTCAACAAAATCACAATGTGTTCTACATGTATACAGCAACAATAGACTCATGTTGTTGATGATTTTGCTTTTAATTCGTGCTTAAAATGCATTATATACATGTACACGTACCGGTAGTAGCTCAAGGCTAAATGAGATATTCTGTACAACATGTTCATGTACATGCATGTACATCACAATTCAGTACAGGCATCTTGTCTACAGTATAAATAATGATTTTGTACCCTGGTATGAAAAGGTCAAAATGATGAAGTCAAGAAGAAGTGTAAATATTGGCGCGTTTATTTTTTGATAATGTACATAGATTTTTTTTTTAATGGTGACATCTCTTTTCTATATATGCTAAGGAGTAGTTCATTGATAACAAATATTTGTATGGAGATCAACAGAAGTTAATGTAATTTAACACTTAACTGATAAAATTATGTGTAACACATGCTTGTAAACTTTGTGGCACAGTAACTGTCATTGGGCGTGTTCACACCACAAGGGGGGACCGTGGGCGGACCGTGGGTGGACCGTGGATCGCGCTATTGTAGCGCGACCCACGGTCCGCCCATTGGCATTCGCCGGATCCACACCGCAGTGAGATAGCGCGGTCTATCGTAGCACCCCCTTTTTTGAGAGGTCCTGTTGCCATGACGCGTGACGTCATGAGGTCAGAGCGGTCAGAGATTTCGCGCGCTATTACGAACCCGGAGTGTTGAGTTGTACCGATTCAGATTCAGATTCAGATCGCACCAAAATAGAATGAGTATAAAATTCCCCGCGTGTAGAACGATTTGACTTCCGGCGTGCTATCGTAGCTCGGTTAACACCGGCAGAGATAGCGCGGTCTAGCGCACGCTAGACCGCGCTATCTCTCGTGGACCACCCCCAAGAGGTGCTCCAGTGGCACGCCGTTTTGGCTCGCCGTGGCTCGCTGTTGGGCGGACCGAAACGACGTTGTACCTTCCACACCGCAGAGATAGTACATCTCTGCCGGTGTGAACCTGCCCATAGTCTTCCTTAGCTATATGTATGTGAAAAAAGTAAAATGCTGACATGTCATAGTACCATTTTCCTGTAAATATACTTCTAAATCTCCATCAATCTGCAGTAAAAAAGAAAGAAAAAAGTTTAGACATATGTATCAGATGTAGGCACACTCTGAAAAAAAAATTCCAGTGTAAATGCTAAAATATTAGTATGGCTGTAAAGAAAAAGCGCAATTATGTTAATTAGTGATACTACATTTCTATGCGTGCATGCTTGTAGACAAAATTTCCTTTAGGTCTGGTTCTAAATCTCTATCCAATCTGAATATATTGTATGCTTCTTCCAAGCTTTCTCTTTTGCATTGTTGTATTTGTATGTCCATGTACTTGTACTGTAGTAGTGTAATGTTTGCTTTGCTGATGCCGCACATATATACTCCCTATTTGAATTGGTTTATTACAAAATCAACATGACATGAAGCTCAAGGCAGATATTGTATGCTCTTACAAAGCAATCATAATACACATGTACATGTATTCACAATGTATCAAAACAGTGTCAAAATACAAAAGCAATACAACAAAATAGCAATTATAACAATATTCTTATTTTCATCCCATCCCTTTATATTAGGAGACCCATGAGTTCTGTCAATACACTTTCCTCAGTCCAGGAGAAAGAAAGAAACTATATTCCAACATGAATCCATAAATTTTCAGTTCAAATATCAGTTGCCCCCCCCCCCCCCAAAAAAAACAACCACCTCTCTTGCTCCTCACACTTATATTCAGATGTTATGTCGACTTCTCAGTCTCAGTACCCATACCTCATGTGTGTTCCTAAAATGTATGTTTCAATACCCCTACATGTATGTTTTGACATCTTCATACTTTGTATACATCGTTCTGACACCCCTATGTTCAGATGGCCATATTTTTTTTTTTATACACCATGTACATACATTTCCCATTGTATGGGCACTCCCGACAGGTGCCTTTCCTGAGGCCGCCATCATGTTCAAGCTCTAGCTTGAAGCCCCTCTAAAGTGTTGGAAGCCCCAAATTCGCCTTTCACTTTATATCATACCGGTGTAAATGTGAAAGAGGATCATTTAAGACACACTTCTGCAAAGATTTCCCCCCACTCCCAACAAAAAAATGTGTTTGAAGACAAATATTAATAAAACATGAGAATTCATAATTTGGGTTTTTCTGTTGTATGCAGAAAACCTAAATTTTGTATTCTTTCATCAACATTCAACTTCCAACATACTTGTTTTGAATATCCTTGCATAAATTGGTGTTAAATAACATCCTCTTTCATATTATGATATAATTTGATTAAAACGTTGCCTTCAAATTTGTTGGGCTCCCATCACTTTAAGGGGCCTCTAAGATGTTGGTCTGACTGGTCTCCTTAATTTTTCAATTTTTCATTTTTTTTTTTTTTTTTTTTTTTAAAGATAGAATTATTTTATTGATTTATATTTTTATATGATTGTATTCTGACTTTTGTCAATATATCTACCTGGTTTCATGGTTTGTATATTACTTTTCATTATATTGAAAAATGCAGAAATAAAATCAAACAAACTTGCTGCCTGTATCCTTTAAAGTGCCTGAATGTAGGGATGTTACTATTGTCAGAAAATTATTGGGGTATTGGAGCATTTGTCTTGTTGAAATGTTGGAATGTCCTCAGTCAAAGCATGGGGTTCTGACTCATTTTATGCTTCTGATGCATATTTTATTTTATTTTCACAGGTTACCGGTACATCAAAACACTCAAATTCAAGCATGTCTAGTATGACTACGGGTGTAACGGTAATTTAAAAAAAAAATAAGAAGAAACTGTTGTATTGATCAAGGTTATGGGTCTTTGATCAAATAATTTTTTTTTCTCCAAAGGGCATTATGGATCATTTGTTAAATTTCAAACAAGAACATGTCACCTGAAGTATGGAAATTCACACTAGGTTGAGTGCTCATACATATTCATATTCAGGCTAGGTTGAGTGCTCATACATATTCATATTCGCATCATTATCATGTTTAACAAAAGGAAAGCTTAGAACATTCATGTCATTTTTGGCAACTGACAAAGTTGGTTCCTGTGGCCAGTTGCTAAAAGGAGTCAGAAGTCACAGTTGGTCGTTGTTTAACTTACATGTATTTTAAAGGGAAATCCAACCCAATCCAACCCAATAGACAACTTCTCTACGTGTAAAAGAGAGCAGCAAAATCAGAAAAGCAAACTGATGACAGTTTCAATTAAATCTGTCTAAATATAAGAAAGTTATGAATTTTTGAAAGTTGTAATCACTATACGTACATGTAGTGAAACACCCCCCTGACATTCTAAAACATGAATATTATTGTATGTTTCTACTTGGGCACTTGAAGGTGTATTCAAAATATAGAACAATATAGCTTACATGTGGAAGGCTCAATCCTAGAAGACCAGGGGGTGTTTCACAAAGATCCTAATTCGAACTCTAAGTTGAACTAAAACAATTATGGAGAGCCATTTGTAGCCTCAAAATAAAATATACATGTATTCAGAAGCGAAAATTATATTTTAGACTTTTTATAAATTGCACATCAAGAACATGAAATCTCCTTGATAGTAGAAAATATTAATGATTTGAATTAACATTTTATGCCTTTAAAAAAATTTTACAAAATATTTTCATAGATGCTAATGGCTTTCCATAATTTTAAAGTCCAACTTTAAGGAGATAAGTCAAACTTAGGATCTTTGTGAAACACCCCCCTGAACTTGAGTCTCTGAACAAAAATGTGAAAACCAATATCACCAGGTTAAAGGCAAATGTATCTTTTGATCCCATAACTTTTATCAACACTTCAGTATGTATAGACTTCTTTACAGTAGCTTGTGTTCTTAGTGTTTTTACTGCTCTGTGATCTTGTGCATGCCCCTGCATGGAGAATTTGATTGCATGTGCATACAACTTTATATTGCTTTATTTCAGTTTAGTGCAAATGCTTACTGCTATTTATACTGCCAGCATGTTTCTTGTAACAAAGCTTACCAAATAATCACTGAATCTGGATTTCTTGAACAGGCATGCAGTAGATTGGGGGGGGGGGGGGGGGAGGGAGGGAGGGGGAGGGGGAGGTGAGAGGGATGGGGAAGAGGGAGGGGGAGGGCATAACAAACTCTTTTGGTAAGAACAATTGTGAGAGATGCACTGCAGGTTTGATTAATCATATCCTGGTGCTCTTCCCAATCCTGTCCTTTTAAGGGAAATTTGATGATATGGTCACAGTGGTAGAACTTCCTTTAAAGGCATCATTTGACAATGTTAAATCTGAGATGCATGGCCCTACAAACATGTCATCAGTGTCTGTGATATGGTGTAATATTGAAACCCTAAAATAAAAAATCGTGCTTCAGAATGATCATGAAGTGCCTCAAAAAAGTAAAAATCTTTGAGTGACTGGTTTTACCATGTACTCGTTTTCCCCAATAGACTGTAGTCTTATAAAACCGTTAGGAAAACACAAAATTTGATTTCGATTTCCAATCATAAGTATCTTGATAATCAGACAGGTGATCGGCTTGTAAAAGTCATGGGATTCCTGACTGACCTAAAAGTTTATAATTATCATTGCAGCATTAGCTAAATCCAGGATTTTGTTTCAGAATCTGAGGCAATGTTACCAAGTCACTTGACCTACATGCAAATCCCTGAAACACGTTTTTTTTTAACAAAGTCATCTTTCCATGTAGCAGTCTCCATTTTGTATCTTTTATCAACCACATCATATATAGGTTTTGAGCAAAGTATTCATTTGATTTGCATGTTTTCACCCATTCATTCAGTACATTTGGAATGTATTAGCATTTATAATAATAATAATAATAATAATTAATTCATTTTACCAAAAAAAATAAAAATACAATGTTTCTAAGCGCTAGTACAAAACAAAGTACAAGGTAAAGTGAACATGCAGCAATAGTAATACACTATTCTAATAATAGCAATTACAGATAATAAGCAACTAACCTTGAACAAAACTGCCCTTAAAATAACTATTAAACAAGAAATACTTCTAACTTTCCTTAAAAGACTCTATGGATGGGGATTGACAAACATGAATTGGTAAAGTATTCTATAATTTAGGGGCTGCAACAGTAAAAGCACGATCACCGTAAAGTGTATTGGTTTGGGGACAAAGGGCGTATTGGAAATTAGCATGTGTTAATATATTGACTGTAATGAACATGATGGAACAATAGGTTTGAGAATGTCGATTAAATATGATGGAGCATACCCGTGTTTAATTTTGAATACTACATAAGAATCTTAATCTGAATTAGAGTTAAAATAGGTAGCAAATGAAGAGATCTAAGAATAGGAGTTATGTGTTCAGAACTAAAAGAGTTTATTCTAAGAATCCTGGTAAGAATACCCAACAGGATTCTATGACAGACAGAAGTTATACATATTCCACTTGAACACTCTGTGTAACATATTCACATCGAGAATGGGGAAACCCCACTCTGAACCGGAAGCAGTTGTGAGCTTTCAGGTCTAGACCATGTTTAACCATCAGGATGTGGGTTAAAGGGGACCTATTGACAGAAAATAATTTGCTTTTTTTTTTTTAATGGTTTCAATACCAGCTTACTATGTTCAAAATACTTACTCTAAATATTACTTCTGTAAAGGATATCTTCAGTTTAAATACAAATATCTCGAAAATCTTTAAATATTTTTGAGTAGACTAAGCCAAAGATGACGTGATCCATAAATTCGTACACCTATGCAAGGCATACAAATTTAGGGGATCTTGCCATCTCTGGTTTGCACCAAGCAGGGGAAGATTGCGTTTGCAGAGATTGTTGAAATTAAATCGGCCACATACCTGACTGGGACACAATGTCCAAAGCTGATAGGATGTTAATGTCCTTTAGAACAAAAAGGGTTTTACAATGTGAAAAAAAAATGACCAGTAGCACGAGAAACTCGACAGTTAGGTTTAAGGGTCATTTAGGACATCTGGGCCCCGTCTTACAAAGACTTGGGATTGACCCAAATAAATCGCAAGTCCTCAAATCAATCGTAAGTTTGCAGTCTCCTATGTAAATAGTTGCGATTGAAATCAATCGCAAATAGGTTGCAATTGATATCTACTCTTTGTAAGACGGGGCCCTTTTTTATCCTATTGATTTTAACTCATTTTCTGTTCCAATTTCAGACGCCAACCCAGCCACCAACGATGAAGACGACGACAACATTTGGGCCCGCAGTTATAGGAAATTTCGAAGCGACCTTCGTCATGGACAAACTCTATGGCACTTATTTTGACGATGGCCGAGCTCCAGCGACAACAGCCTTCATGGCAAATTTCACAGGAGCGGTAAGCTCAAATAGCATCCACACCATGTCTCCATCTAAGGGAACAATTAGTAGCAGATTAGGGGAGGGGTCGCACATCCGACCTGCCTGCCCACCCCACCCACCCCACCCCATTCCCCATTCAAAACTCATTAGCATGTACCCTGAAAAAATATTAAGTGCACTAGAATCAAACTTCTTCCCTTAATTGTATAATTTCTTGGATTAGGAGCTCCCCCTACCATACAAATTCAGGATGTGTCCATTGGCACAGCAGTAGAGTGTTTGATTCTGAGGTTCTTGTTCTTTATTATATCCCCTCGCCGAAAAAGTCGGAGGGGATAAAGAAATGCTGCCATCCGTCCATAACAAATTTGGTTTCCGATTGAGAACTTCAGTAATGTTTGACAGATT
The DNA here is from genome assembly GCA_035222895.1 of Strongylocentrotus droebachiensis. Classification (NCBI taxonomy): domain Eukaryota; kingdom Metazoa; phylum Echinodermata; class Echinoidea; order Camarodonta; family Strongylocentrotidae; genus Strongylocentrotus; species Strongylocentrotus droebachiensis. The sequence continues at coordinate 12,063 of JAVYIG010007561.1, forward strand.
TTAATGAAATTTGATATGTAGGTACATGATATCAAAATACAGGCTAAATTTGATTTTGGAGTACGTAGGTCAAAGGTCATAGCTCCTTAAATATGCGAACCTCGTTTCCATTTGATAACTTGAGTAATATTTGACGAATTTTAATGAAATTTGACATGAAGGTACATGGTATCAAAACACAGCCTAAGTTCAATTTCAGATTGTAGGTCAAAGGTCATAGCTCATTAAATATGTGTACACATTTTCGACTCCTCTAATTTTAGTGCTCACTATCACCCCTGGTTTACTCCATGTTCAAAAGGTATTTGGGGCCATTTGTAGCTTGTGCTATCTATGAAATGGTCTATTTGTACGGTTACATCCAAATTTTAGTCCAAACATTCTTGTTTTCTTTTTCTCCCCTGTAGATGGATGAGATATATAAAAATGTCACCAGTGCGGCAAAGTACCTGTACGAAGAAACTGTTGTGACCCAGTTGGTGTAAGTATAGATACAGCGCCGCTATATGGTGATGCAACACTTTCCGATGCGACATTTTCTCCTGTTACAATAATCTTTTAAAGTCCACTGAAAATGGAAATTCTTTTTGCCCAATTGATCGTGAGCCCGGCAGCCACTGAGCAGCGCCAGATCGACATTGCTCTATCCCTTATTGTTGAACGCCAAACAAGGTAGCAGCAACTACCTTCTTTTAACGTCTTTTGGTATGACGCAGCCGGGGTTCGAACCCACGACCTCCCGGTTGTGAGGTGGACGCTCTTCTGACTGAGCCAACACACCGGTTATATGGATAGGTATGGGGTTTAGCTTAGGGTTAGGGTTAGGATAGGGTTAGGACTATGTCTAGTGATCGGCACAGGCTTAGAATTTGTTCAGTGTAGGAAATTGACATGGATAAAGTGTCTCAGGAGCAAGTGTCGTACCGCCGGCTATCAAATAATTCTAAAAAATGTTATAATAATAATAGTGGGTTCTTGTGTAGCGCTCATGTCTGTCAAATTTGACACTTCTGGCGTTAATCATCATGATTACCCCTGCTTTAGCATGGCTGCCATTATGGCGCTCTAGCATTTCAAAGAATTAATTCTTGCCGGTTACCCATTTCCCTCACCTGGGTGGAGTGAAGCAAATGTATATAAATATCTTGCCAAAGAATATTAGTGCTGCGGCTGGACTCGAAGTACAAACTATGTGATCCACAGTACGGTGATGTATCCACTAGACCACGCCCCCTCCACAAATGGTAATAAAGCCAACACCCTTACGATCTAGTTGATATTTCACCAGATACCGGATCACAGGGTTTGCAGTTTTAGAGACGCTGCGGCACTAATTTTTTGTTGGCAACACATTAACTTACATCTGCCATTCTCCACCCAGGTGATGTTAAGGGGTGCCTGGTAGAAAGTTACTTCTTGAATGTTTCAGCACCATAGGGCAGCTGGGCAAAAGCCGGGGTAATACTATGATGGATATGGATGGATATGTGCGCAGTATAAATGTAGTTATTATTGTTTTAATAATCCTTCATGCAGGCAAAATGGAACCTACGTGCAGGTGAGGTTCACCGTGGAGCTAAACGCCATAAACCGAGGGGGCAGCGATTACCTGGTCAACACGCTAGGATCCTTCCCGTCAAATGCATTGAATACGTACCCCGTGCTCTACGCAGAAATCGGAACTGAGAAAAGTCCCTCGATTGGTGCTTAGGGGGAGTCCCTATCAATGGGCCTCCTGCATCTCTTGCAAGGGCTACAGGGCTAGGTTGAAATTGTCTGTTTGGAGCCAGAATGGCGCTAACTCTTACACTTTAATACACATGTAATGCTCTTTTGCAGGGTGTCAAAACTTACACTTTAACACAGATGTCCTGCCCTTCCTATATTCTCTTAACATGATGAATTCAACAATCTCTACCGCAAGCTTAAATTGAATGCCAAAATAGAAAATATGCAGACAAATTTTCTGGTCAGCCTGATTGAGCTAAATAATATGTAGACACAGATGTAATGCACTCCTGCAGGGTGTCAACACTAAACGCAGCCCAGAACACATGGGCACCCAACTTCTAGGTTTTATGCCACCCCCCCCCCCCCCTCCCGCCCTGAAATTTGAAATTTGTACATAAGGCTCATGCATACAAACAATCTGGAGCCCCCCCCCCCCTTCCCCAAAAAATTAGTGGTCTGTGGAGCCGTGCCTCATGGCTGCATACAGACAATATCCACTTGCATTTGATTTGTGGAATCGCATTTCATTTCAACTGTTCATGCCAGATGTTAGTAATCTCAATGATGCATTTCAAAAATCTGATTTACGGAACATCAGAACGATCCAATTGGGCAAATGATGCAAGCTTTTGCTGCGGATATGCCTGAAATTGGGTACATTGTATTTGATGTGGCCCTCTTTAGACAAAGATAGATCCTTTAACATGTCACACTGATTAACTGGTATTCGTGTTGGTTGAAACACTGACAAAAAAAGGAAACAAAAATGACCACATAGACTGTTGTACAAATAAACACCAGGGCAATTTCATGTCTAACGTATAGGTATGCTATAGAAATCATATTGTGATTACATAATACATCATTGTTAATATGTTCGCACAGCTGACTAGGTTAATGAAATTGCCTTGGGTTGATTTCTTGCAATTGTTTTTACAATCTCGTTTGATATAGGAACATGAAGTTCTGACTTTGTTTCTGTGCACAGCAGTTTATGTATACCTTATTTTCTTTCATACTCCTTATCTGTTATCGCATTGCAGAAATGCCAACTGTTCCGTTTTTTCGCTATGAATACGGCAGTACGTTTTTTGTATGTTGTGTTACGTTTTTTTTTTTTTTTTTAATTTTTTTATTATTATTATTTTTTTATTGACGTTTTCCTTAATTTCTGATCATGGGCTTTGTGTCGTAAGTGTATTATGCACCTACATCTTCAAACGATGCACGCGGGATGGTGATACGGGCCCCAAACTGCGCACATTGCGAACAACCCACGTGTAATGTATGCACGTCGCGCTCCGATCCGGGTACGTATACGTGGTACTGCCGGGTTTTTTAAGCTGCTCGATTGGGCGATATGTTAAGTTGAGAGATTTTTTTCAAAAATACTGTTTTTTGCTCTTCAGAATACTTTTTTTTGTTGAAGAAGGTTGGCATCTCTGCCATTGAATGCTGGGTAAAGCTTTTGGAGGTTGATTTTGTAAATTATTGTTATCCACAAATCGTAATCCTAATCTGGTACACTCCTAAGTTTTTTTTACAAAATTAGTCTTAGGAGATATCTGAAAAACTTGTGTGGCTCTGTGTCTTTTTGTGGATTTCTGAAGTTAAATGTAACAAGTTTCACTGTTTTATTCAGCTATAGTTTGTGATAATTTATATGTCAATGCGCCATTTTCTGACATGCGATATATATTAATCTTGAAAGATGTCAAATTTTATCTTTGCGATGTAGTTCAGCTTTACAATAAAAAAATCTACATGTATTTAGTGACATATAGAACATACGTACAATATGTGAAAGTTTCATAGCTAGTCAAAATGTTATAATTAATGTATATATGTATGATTGTTGCTAGATATTAGTTTAGTGCAATTCTATTTTTATGCGTAATCCTTTTTTTATAAATGTGTAACTTTTACTTTTGATTATGTGCTGGTGTGTGTAGGTGTGTGCGTGCGTGCGTGTTTGCATTTACTGCCCTCTTTGGTTCAGATATGACAACATTCTTTGTAATTTTTTTGTTTTTTACATATACATTAGCGATATGAATCTGTTATCTAAACTGACAATTTTGAATATGAAAGCTACTCATGAATTGATCAACGATTAGGTGGGTCGTATCAATTGTATGACCATGGACCTGCTGCGAAATCTGCTCCTTGGTTTATAGTTCCCTAAAATAATCAAAATCCTAGACATACATAACCAAAAACCCTAACCCTGTATCTTTGACAAAACTAAGCCAGGAGTGAGTGTCGAGGGAATAAATACCCGGAAACCGTAACGAACATTCCCACAACGGGTTAAATTATGCAAGAAGAATACGAACACCCTTTTTTCAGATGCGGCCTTTTTCAATATTTTTTGGGCGGGGGATCGTTCCAATTTTATCCACAACATCAGGCGCGTACGCAGGGGGGGGGGGGGGGGGGGGGTGGGGGTTTGGGGGGTTAACCCCCCCCTTTGGTATTTTTATGTGTGTAACCCCCCCCCCCCAAAACCCCCCTAAAACCCCCCCCCCCCTCTCCTTTGGAAAAAATACTCCCATAGTTGACCTAAAATAGGTGACCTTACCCCCCCCCCAACGGAGCAACATGTCAAATTTTCAAATTTCGAGACCAAAAAAAAAAAAAAAGTGTCCTCTTACCCCCCCCCCCACCCCCCCCCCCCCCCCCCCCGCTTATTCAGCGGCTGGCTGAGTCGTTGCGAAATTTTCGGCCCGATTTATAAATGTTAAAACCCCCCCCCTTGAAAAAATCCTGCATACGCGCCTGCACAACATTATGCTGTTCTCTGTCAAAGTGATGGTCAGCCGATCTTGTCCATTATATCAGATTTATCTTCAGAGGGTGTAAGATAAAAAGAGGGGAGGGGGGTTTTACATCCACAAGTGTTTAATTTTTTTTAATTTTGGTACATTATTCTTTTAATTTGTATTATTATTATTATTATTTAATATATTTCTTTTGCCTTGGATCTGTCACTGAATATGAACACGTGCATAATATTTGGGATACATGGCGGCGGACATGTATTTGATGAATAGTCAGCCATCAGAAATATCAATTACAAAGTCAACATAGTTTAGCATTCCTGGACAGCTGAATACATTTTTTTGAAAGACCAGAGTGCAATTTCTTACGTGTTCATGCCCATTTTAGCACATGCAGAGTTTCACAACCTTTTAGAGTTGCTTTACAAATTGTATCTACTTTGTTTTTATACTCATTGATATTTTGCATCTCTACTCTTGGGCAATGTACATTTGATCACGTGTTACACAACGTTGTGGTGTATTTAACAGTTTTAAGGTATATAATGTGATGATGATTATTTCTTGTCTCTCGTATAGCATTCTAGTAATGGTGTCTGTACTCCTGTGTCTGTCTGTCTTTCCATTGTAGTATCAGGGAGACATTTGCATCTCCCTGTTAGTAGTATAAAGATGTAAGCATGATGTGATATTTAACATGCATATTGCCTCTTATTATGTTTAGTGGCCTTATATAATCACGGTAATCACCAACATACTTGAACAAAAAAAGCAAGAATGTGTGATGCACGTATGCCAAGCAAAAAGTGTTTAAAGGTGGAGAGCCATTAGGGAGAAGTTTCTGTTGATTTTAATCCTTCCGGTTTCTGTCTGCAATTTTTATTTTCATTTCTTTGTTTAGATTCATAGCATACAGTAGCTTTTACATTGTATGATGTCCTTCTTAATGATGGTAAAATAAAGGTTTAAATCTGTACATCTTCAGAAATATTTATTTTTCCCTATCTAAATCATTACCATTTATGTTATTGATCACTATATAATTAACAACATGTGGTTAGAAATAATAACTTTCATTAGTTTCTTCGTTTTTCATCTAATTTGTGGTGAATTCAGCACTGTTTTCTGAATGACATTAATGTCAAATGGTCGTTTAAGGTTATAATATTGAAAATCTGAAGACTTGGGACGAGTGTGGCATTTAGCAAAGCCTTATGGGTTTGTTAATAGTGCGGAAGGATTTCAAATTTCTTAAAGTAAGTATGTTTTGAAACTGCCAAAAGGTCCCCCCCCCCCCTTTCCAAAAAATTAGAAATGGGACCATTAGTTGCCACCTATGAACCACCCCCCTCATCAGTGACTGTTGACGCAACAATCACTCATTTTATCTGCATATTCTAATGCATTCCGATCCCTTCTGTTTTGTAACTGACAGAGAAAGCCCCCACCCCCCCCCCTCCCATTTAAAAAAATTGTAAATACAAACATTTGATAATTTTTCAGTTGAGAAGAAAATGTGTGTGTTAGAATTGAGTTGAGCATCGGTGCTTGAAAGTACAATGTGACTGAAATGTTTGTATAAAGATCAACATCGGATCCCAATGTCCATTTTTACAGTCATAATCCCTGGGTAGATTCATGTTGTGAACGTCTTTCGTTGTGGATTTGTATATCTTGGTCACTTTAGTTTGTAAACAAATTAACGATGTTCTTATATTGCCTGGCTTTGTCTTTAAGACCTAGAAGTTTGATAATTTCTGAAGAAATAGTTCATAGTTCATAGTTCAACCCTTTAAATAAAAATGTATACATCCCAAATTAATCCCTAGTATCGAGGTAATTCTATTAAATGTCTGTACTATGTTTGCTTTGCTGATTTTTGAAGTACTCTTTGTTTATTCATCTGTAACATTGCTTAAGTACTCGGTCATCATTTACTTGCAAGGACTGGTCGATTGAAAAGCTACGAGGGTCACTTTTTCTGCAGTGACAAACAAAAATATATATAAAATAGGATATTGCCTTTGAATGTTGCTAAATATCTTGGAGCATTATGTTTGGTGATTTGGAATTGAACAAGTCAAGATTTGTTACCATTTTGTTCAAACTTCCAAAGCTCTTAGTCTTTATTGTCTATATTGACATATATATGGCAATTATGGTGTGTATTCTAAGGTCTTTTATATGCATGTATAGTACTGTGTTATATTCATCTGTAGGTTAGAGTGATTGTGAAAAAATAACATTCGGACATTACTTTCCATCTTTAAAAAAATAATTTCTTAACGGTTTGAAAAGAGCTCGAACATGCTGTATTATCAATAAGTGTAATTCTGTAGTAAGCCTTGTTGAAAACTCTATTCAAATTTACATACCTGTATGTGGTTTATTATCTGGAATGTATGTGTATTTGATTGAGCATATAAATATAAACGGTTGTTTAACATTATTTGATCTGTGTCCAAGGTTGGATCCTTGTGTTTAGTGTGATTTAATTTTCAAACATTTCCAACCTGGTATTTCATTTTACATCCTCCTATTATTATTAGCCACTACAGGCATTATCAAGGAAATCCAAGCTCTCAAACAAGTGAAGAATTGTATTCAAAGTTACCTCACTTAAGAAATCCAGCCATCTGATTGGTCGAAATTGGAGTCGTGATTTTAGACGTTCCCGTAAAGAAACGAAAAATGCCAATACCGGTTAATAGTCCAAGAGTGAGATCCCTCAAAATTTCGGTTACCATGAAAATAGTAAAATTTTGCTGCGATACCTATTGGTTTACGTATTCAAATGTTCTTTGTGCGAGCGCGGACACCATATAGTGCTTTTTGTTTGCGATTCCCAAATGATTGAAATTGTTGGTCATTTTTCAAGCAAAGATTACAGACAGTGTCTCCGATTTTCCGTGATGTTTTAGCCAATCTTTACTTAATAAAATGATAAGGTAAGAATTCTTGATAGATTTTTGATTCAATTCGGCATATAATAGACATATATATCGACTGCTTTAATATTCGAAGTCTGGCTGCTCAAAGCAGTCGATATATCTATACTACGTAGCTTAAGTGTTTAACTTCCTGTAACCACATAAACCTTCCTGGACAATATTTTTGGCTGCAGTTTGCCAAAGGCTGAATTAAAATGGATTTGTCTTTAGTCACTCTTCTCGTCATTATAATTCCTGACTATATTTAGATACATATATTCTGTCACAATTTCACAATTTGGTCTGCAATGACCTTTATCTGCTCATGCTCCGTGAAACATGTGAGAAAGTACTTGTATATTATAATGCCTTCGTTTTTAGGAAAAATACTCCAAAACAGATAAGTAAATTGACACGAAACAGGTAAGATAAATTACGAATTTTAAATCATGACCAGTATTTGGACAATTGATGAAGATTTAGTCATTTTGGGCATGTTTTAGTAGGGTACGATCTCCAAGCCGTATTCGCTGGTGAAAGCTTTGAGGTATGAATTCGATGGAGATTCAAGAAAATCCTGTATTCTGAACATCCGATCTCATTGACCCTGTACTTAAGGACTCCCCCCATAGACTTTACACGTACCCCTCAAACAGACTCCTAGTACTACTGACACTTTTCATAGGTGAAAATGGTCATTTTTGAGAAGGGGGAGGTGCTCTTTTTTAATGGGGGGCACTTATCATCAGGAAAAGGGGCACATGTGAAAATAAAAGGTGCGTTTATCGGAGTAAAAAAGAGGGTGTGTTTAAAGGGGAAGGGGCGCTTATTAGAAACGTAAAGGGGCACCTCTCAAATTTGAATAGGGTAATCATCAGAGGTGAAGGGGGCACCTATGAAAAGTGTAAAGGGGCACTTCTCGTACTTAAAAAGGGGCACTTACTAGATATTAAGAAGGGCACTCATGAGAATGGAAAATGGACAATTATTGCAAAGGAAAATGGGAAATTGTCGAAGGAAAGAGAAATATGTAAAAATAAAAGGGGCACTTATCATAGGTGAAAAGTAATAGAGGGATTTTCAAAGTGAAATAGGCCTTTTTCCTATGTCAAAAGGGGCACTTTTTTGGGGGGGGGGGGGCTGTGCCCCCTGTCCCCCCGGAGCACCGCTTCTTACTGATGTAAATCGGACGGTTTAGTGTGGGAGGGTTTGGCAAAACAGTTTGTGTGTGAATGCCGATCTCAGCGCGTGCAGTGTTTCAACTATTAAGTAAACGGGCAGACTGGTTGAAAGTAAGTCGCTATATTTTGATGTTTTGCAATGATTTTCGATGTTATTTTGAAATTATATGAAAATTAGATCTAAATTCTTTCCAATCATGTTTAAAAAAGAATCAAACTGTTTTAAGTCTAGATAAAGACAAACTGAGGGGAAAATGTTCATGCTATGGCCTCTCAGGTTTATTTTATACTTCCTTCATGGAAAACAGGCTACCTCTGTCCAATTATTCATACTCTTACCAAGTTTTGTGATTTTTAAAGTTTGTGATAAATTGATTTGTCCTGATTTATGGTTCTTTAAAAGGTGACATATTGAAGTTTAAATTTAAAAGTACTTTAGTTCAACAAAGGCCCGAATTCAACTATTCCAGCTTTATTTCTTGAGTTAGGAAAAATATAAAATTTACATGGGGTATGTCAAATGAAAAATTTAGTCTGAACTGTATTTATATTTTTCAAAAGATATCAAGGAGAGCTAGGAAATTGAGAAAGGTATTTAAAAGAAAGAGGTAATTTAATTTGTGGCAAAAATCGGTCAATTCTAAATCCTCATGATAATTATAGGAAATCACGAACAACAATGACAAGTTTTGGCATCATATTTTATTCATTTTTCTTCATTTCATTGCATAACAAGTATCTCAGACTCGGATCGAGGAAAAGCATTGCCAACACCGAAATGAACGGGAGCATAGCAATATGGAGCCCTTAAATCATTGCTATGCTGTAGTGGCATCTGCTCAAGTCACATCACAAATTGGAGATAACACTACGTTAACTGTCCAGGAAGGTGGAAAAGGCGGGGGATTGTGCTCGTTTTGTACCCCAAAGAAACTTGTTTCTGCAGTCGTTACGGTCATAGGTATTATCATCATAATCATCATCACAGCTGTCATCACATCTGTGATATGTACGAAGAACAATAAGAGTGATCAAGTTGTTCAGAGTACCCCAACTTTAGGTAAGTTTAATTGATGAAAGTCTATTCACTTGATGTATTTTGGATATCTTTTGATATATATGTTCTGCATTTGATGATTGGAAATTTCACACTTTAAAGTGTACCATTCACCAATACATGTGTTCCTCTTGATTTAAGGGCTCCATGTTGCTATACTGTTGTCAAACCATTGGATTCAAATATGTCTTCAACAAAGAATTCATTCGGTTTATGCATGAATCTCGGTTTGTTTGACTCATCCTCATTTTGCTGATCTAACCACATCGTTCTAGAGCTTATGCAATCATTCCGTTTCCTTTTCGATTTGTTTTTTCTCTTTTGCCTTCTACTATTTCCCCCAATTTTCCCTTCAAATTCATAATTTCTCTATTGTTACATAATTTGACTGGATGTGTATATTTTGTTTTCAAGACGTATTTTATCGTACCATTACTATTATATTTGTCTTTTTTCAATGTATATTTTTTATTTCATATATTTATTCATTGTATTATGTTTTTGCATGAAATTTGGAAATTTGGAAATTTTAAACAAATCGGGTAAAATTGATTTAGTGTAGGGAATAATGATAAAGATACTTTAAAAAATATATACTAGCTTCATTTTGATGTAGCTCTCTAAGCCGTAATTCTTTTTTAAGAATGTATATCACGGCTCAAATCTTGTGGTAGTATTTAAGCCAAGATGGCTTTTACCCAATTCATTACGAATTTATTCAGAGGGACCAATTACATGAAAATATTTGCTCTTTTGTTGTGCATGTTTTGGATGAATTCCATGCTGATATTATATTTGTGTCATTTACTACATGTATGCACATGTTGATATCTATTTCAATACATAGATCCTATTACATATTTGCAAATGTATATCTGGTTTACCAATTCTTTTATTAAAAACATGAAACCTGGAAACATTTAACATCATAATAGTTGAGGTATTCTATCACTGAAGAATTTCAGGATTTCAGAACCCAATTAAATAAACATATATGATACCGGTGATAAAACTTATGCATTTGGGCATTATAGTGAATTAATTGACCTATTCACTATTTCGCATACCTGCACGTACTAAAACGATTAAGATTTTAATTTCTTTTTCTATCAGAAGAGCCTTTTGAAACACTTACAAGTGTTTATTTTAACAACATAGAAAAAATGTTAAATATTATTATAATATCATATGAAGCTACAGTCATTTACTTTCCTTTTCCTGACAGTGGCGTAGTAGAGGATGCCATGGGGGGGGGGGGTTGGTAGGCATAGGCTCCCCACATTGCTCTCCTGATTGAGAGGCAAAAATGAAAAGGGAGAGAGGGTTAGAAATGGCAAGAGGGAGAACATAAGAGAACAGCCCCTTTTATGCACCCCCAGTCTTATAGTCGCCCCTCTCTCTCTCTTTCTCTCTCTCTCTCTCTCTCACCTCATCGAGACCATGTAATGCCCCCATAAGCTGATGCTGCTATGACACTGTCTCTTCAATAGACCATTTTTGTAAAGTAATCGAGTGTAATACATAAATGAAACGTACATTATGGCCTATCCTATATTACCTAACACCATGGAATGTATATGCAATTCGCATTATGACTATAGAAATACAATCATTTGTAACAGCCTGCATGTGGATGATATAATTTGTAACATGGCACTTAAAGTCCCTCTGAATTGTTTGGAGCCCCACATATTTCATGGCAAATTTCACTTAAATTGTATCATGAAGTGAGAGAGGATGTAATTTAAAATACATTTCTGCAGGATCCTCAAAAAATGTGTTTGAAGTCGAATATTGATGAAAGAATACAACATTTAGATTATCTGCGTAGAACAGAAAACCTAAATTATGTTGACTTTCATCAACAAAATTTTCTTCCAGCACCTTAATCTTTGGCAAATTTGTGGCTCCCAACACTTTGAAACGGCTTTAACAAAGATTTAAGCATTATATTTGATTACATTACAAAGATAGTGTATTGATACCACAACAAATATAAAAATATAATTGAACGTTTTCAGTTTCGATTTTTCATTCATGGAAAGTGAAAATATTTGTCCTATTATGTATTATGTGAATTTAACTCTCTCAATTTCCTCTTTCTCATGACCTTAATGGACAGCTTCAAGTGTTGACCCGGAAATGGTAAGTGTTTCAGAACAAACAAAAACGTTCACATGATCATGTATCCCATACCACTTCCCTTTTCTCACTGTAAAACGAAGGTTAAATTCTGGAAAAGGTGAAAGATCTTTTGTAAGCTTTTTCATTATGTATGCGGAAGCGTATTATAGATGAAATGTTTCTCAAAAAGGATGGCTCTTCAAATGTCCTCATATTCGGAATATGACGAGTCGACGATAACGTTTGTGGACCCCAAAACCGTGTTATGAATATCTGTAGCATTGTATGTCAAAGCAAAGTATTGTTTTAGAGTAATTTTGTTGTGCTTTAGTCCCTTAAAGGTACTATGTCCCATTTGCAGGCCCAACAAATGAAAAGGTTAAATTCCAACGGCATTTGAAAGATAATACTAATTTAGAACTTCTCTAAAAGAAAGGGGGCTTGAAAATAACTTAAAGATATACTATGTCCCTTTTGCAGCCAACCTCAAATTCTGTAGAACTTTGCAGGAATTATGAATATGTCATGTAATATGTCCTATCTGTGAAATTTAAACGTTAGCAGTGTCCTTCAACTTATGCAAGGAAACCCGTTTACTTGCTAGACTTCACTGTCAGACACTATTGTCAGTATTGAGTGACTGACTGGCTTTTTCTTCTTTTTTGGTAATAACATACATAAAATGAGCTGTAAAAGATTTGTCTACATCAATAAACCACTTCTTGTAATGGCCAAAATACAACTGAATGAATCTTTGCGCAGCATAAAACGTACGACCATGCGGTACAATGGTCTGAAAATCAAGACTATTACTTATTGGCTCTATAGCTCTTAAGTCGATTAAGGGGAGTTCAAAATTAGACTTTCAAATGCCATTGGAATTTAACCTTTTCATTTTTTTGACCTGCAAAATGGACATAGTTTCTTTAAACTACATGCAAATTCCTGAAACATGTTTTTTTTAACAGAGTCATCTTTTCATGTAGCACTCTCCATTTTGTATTTTTCATCAACCACATCATTATAAATTTTGAGCAAAGTATTCATTTGATTTGCATGTTTTTTTCTCATTCATTTAGTACATTCGGAATGTATTAGAACAACAATAATACTAATGAATTACATATATTTGATTATTTGATTATTATTTTATATATTTATTTCTGTTTGATTTTCTTTTTCTTTTGCATTTTTACAAACATATAACAAACAAATATTGCAAATTTACACATGACAAATGAATATATGTAGAATAAAGTAGGGCTGGCTGTAATTAATCAAAAACATTAAACAGGAGGGTTGACAAAGTAAGCAAAGCTTGATGGTATGAATACCCTCAAAGGATACATAACAGTACAAATATGGAGGAACAAAATATTGGTAAAGGGGAAAAAGACAGAAAAAAGAAGAAAAAAAAAAAAAGAAAGAGAGAGGGGATGCACATCAATATTCACAGACTTAAGTGGTAGTTATATAAAGTGCTTAATACAATGTTTCTAAGAGCTAAACAAAACAAGGTACAAGTTAAAGTAAATAAACAGCAATACTACTAATACACGATTCTAATAATACCGATTACAGATAATAATAAGCAACTAACTTTGAACAAAACTGCCCTTTAAATTACTATTAAACAAGAAATACTTCTAACTTTCCTTAAAAGACTATACGGATGGAGATTAACAAATACGAATTGGTAAAGTATTCTATAATTTAGGGACTGCAACAGTAAAAGCACGATCACTGTAAAGTGTATTGGTTTGGGGACAAGGGGCGTATTGGAAATTAGCATGTGTTAATATATTGACTGTAATGAACATGATGGAACAATAGGTTTGAGAATGTCGATAAAATATGATGGAGCATACCCGTGTTTAATTTTGAATACTACATAAGAATCTTAGTCTGAATTAGAGTTAAAATAGGTAGCAAATGAAGAGATCTAAGAATAGGAGTTATGTGTTCAGAACTAAAAGAGTATATTCTAAGAATCCTGGTAAGAATACCCAACAGGATTCTATGACAGACAGGAGTTATACATATTCTACTTAAACACTCTGTATAACATATTCACATCGAGAATGGGGAAACCCCACTCTGAACCGGAAGCAGTAGTTTAACCATCAGGACGTGGCTTAAAGGGGACCTATTGACAGAAAATAATTTGCTTTTTTGTAATGGTTTCAATACCAGCTTACTATGTTCGAAATAATAACTCTAAATATTACTTCTGTAAAGGATATCTCAAGTTTAAATACCAAAATCTCCAAATTTGTTAAATACACCCATGCAAGGCATATAAATTTAGGGGATCATGCCATCTTTGTTCGCACCAAGAAGGGGAAGATTGCGTTTGTGGAGATTGTTGAAATTTATTCGGCCACATCCCTGACTAGGAAACAATATCCAAAGCTGAATGTGAATGTCCTTTAGAACAAAAAGGATTTTTCAATATGAAAAAAAGAAATGACCAGTAGCACGAGAAACTCGGCAGCTAGGTGAAAGGGTCATTTAGGACACTTGGGCCCCGTCTTACAAAGACTTAGGATTGACCCAAATCAATCGCAAGTCCTCCAATCAATCATAAGTTTGCAGTCTCCTATCTCTTATGACATAGTTGCGATTGAAATCAATCGCAAATAGGTTGCAATTGATATCAACTCTTTGTAAGACGGGGCCCTGTTTTATCCTATTGATTTTAACTCATTTTCTGTTCCAATTTCAGATGACAACCCAGCCACCAACGATGAAGGCCACGACGACATTTGGGCCCGCAGTTATAGGAAATTTTGAAGGGACCTTCGTCATGGACAAACCCTATGGCACTTACTTTGACGATGGCCGAGCTCCAGCGACAACAGCCTTCATGGCAAATTTCACAGGAGCGGTGAGCTCAAATAGCATTCGCACCATGTCTCCACCTAAGGGAACAATATTGTGGCGGATTAGGGGAAGGGTTGCACATCCGACATGCTCAACCCATCCCCATTCAAAACTCATTAGCATGTACCCTGAAAATACTTAAAGACTAAGTCCACTTGAAAAATAATTTGCTATTAATATATGCTGGAAAACATAGAGAAACAGAGCAACAAAAAATAGAGTTTGAATCGGATAACTAATAATGAAGTTATGATTTTTTTTACAGGATGAAACACTATGGAACTTAGAAAATCACTACACGAATTGCCAATTTGGTTATTAGTTTGTGACGTCATTGCCTCACTATTTATCAGTTGCTTTATGTATTTATATCCCATTTATTTCTCTATTTTCCCCATGCCTTTGCCCAGGTTGTATGATTTGTATCATATTGTGTGCATGAAATTTTACAAAATCTTTTATGAACCTTGAAGATTTTATACTATTTTCTGAATATTGTATATTCATAATAATTTATTTTAAAATAAATAGTTTATCAAAATTCACATTTATCATGATTTAACTGAAAACAATCAATATAACTTGAATGCTGGTTAGGTGAGTGGAAATAGTGAATAGTGAGGTAATGACGTCAAAGGCTCATGAGTGAGTTGCCAATTTGTCTTGTGGTTATCAAAGTCATTCATGTCTTTACAAATTCATAACTTACTTGTTACTTGTTGCTTAAACTTGTTTTAATGGGGTTTTCTGATTTTTCTGCTTCTATTGAAAGTAAATTATTTTTGGAGTGTACAAGAAAAGAAAAATTCTCCCTTAATTGTATAATTTCTTGGATTAGGAGGCCCCCCCCCCCCCTACTGCACACATTCAGGATGTGTACATTGGCATTGCAGTAGAGTATTCGATTATCATCTCCTTGTACTATATTCCAATACCAGTTCATCAATGATGCCTGCTATGTACCTGTTATGGATGTGGAGAATTTACTACAAAGTGTACACAATAGAGGGTCATTTTCGACTCCTCTAATGATTATGTACTACACCTTTGCATATGAGGTAACACCATCGGTGATTTGCATGTCCTTTATCGGAGGTAGGGAATTATGGCTTTAGTTGTCTGGATAAAAAGAAAGCTAAAGCAACAGCAAGATTCAGACTATCTATGAACTGGTCTATTTGTGTTACATTCAAATTTTAGTCCAAACATTCTTTGTTTTCTTTTTCTCCCCTGTAGATTGATGAGATATATATAAATGTCGCCAGTGCGGAAAAGTACATGTACGGAGAAACTCTTGTGACGCAGTTGATGTAAGTATAGATACAGCGCTGCTATATGGTAATGCAACACTTTCTGATGCGACATTTTCTCCTGCTACAATTGCTTCAGGCTTTATATGGATAGGTATAGGGTATAGCTAATAGGGTTAGGTTTAGGGTTAGCATTATGTCTAGTGATGGGCACAGGCTTTAAATTGAGAATTTGGTTAGTGTAGCAAAATTGACATGGAGAAAGTGTCACAGGAGCAAGTGTCGTACCTTCGGCTGTCGATTAATTATGAAAAAATCGATAATAATAATAGTGGGTTCTTGTATAGCGCTCATGTCTGTCAAATTTGACACTTCTGGCACTCCTCGATTATTACCTCTGCTTAAGCATGGCTTCCATTATGGCGCTCTAGCAATTCAAAGAATTAATTCTTGCCAGGTACCCATTTCCCTCACCTGGGTGGAGTGAAGCAAAATATTAATGTATATAAATATCTTGCCAGAGGAAAGTAGTACTAACTATGTTATCCACAGTCCGGTGACGTATCCAATATACCACGACACTGCTGGTAATTAAGCCAACGTCCTTACAAAATTTCCAGTATGATGAGAAAATATTCATATTATGCAAATAAGGATTATAAATGATGGTAAAGAAATACCTACTGATAATGCACAACCTCCAATCCCTAGGGATTATTCCTCCTGACAGGTGTCATTTTAGGAGCGCACCTGTTCTAATCCAATCACATTGACCTTCGCATCCTATCGGATACCCATGTAACACCTGGGTGAAGAGAAGCAATATAGATAACCTTTGACCTGTGCATCTCCAGTCAAGTGTTTACACCGCTCAACTACGATGCCTAGTATCGTTCTCTTCTTTTGCGATCTAGTTGATATGTCACCAGATATCGGATCATAGGGTTTGCAGTCCATTGACGCTGCGGCCCTAATTTTGTTTGGCAACACATTAATTTACATCTGCCATTCTCCACCCAGGTGATGTAAATCGGTGCCTGGTAGAAAGCTACTTCTTGAATGTTTCAGCACCTTAGGGCAGCTGGGCAAAAGCCGTGGTAATACATGTACTAATACTACTATGATGGATATTGATGGATATGGATATTTTAATAATCCTTCATGCAGGCAAAATGGAACCTACTTGCAAGTAAGGTTCACCGTGGCGCTAAACGCCATAAACCGAGGGGGCAGAAATTACCTGGTCAACACGCTAGGATCCTTCCCGTCCAATGCATTGAATACGTACCCCGTGCTCTACGCAGACATCGGACCTGAGATAGACCCCTCAATCGGTGCTTAGGGGGAGTCCCTATCATCATTTTAGTCATCGGTGGACCTCCTGCATCTCTTGCAGAAGCAGTTCTGATAAAACGCAAAACAAGGGCTATGGGACTAGGTTGAAATTATCTGTTTGAAGCCAGAATGGCGTTATAACTTTTACACTTTAATACACATGTAATGCCCTTCTGCAGGGTGTTGACTCTTACACTTTAACACAGATGTAATGCCCTTCTGCAGTGTGTCAACACTTACACTTTAACACACATGTAATGCCCTTCTGCAGGGTGTAGACTCTTACACTTTAACACAGATGTAATGCCCTTCTGCAGGGTGTCAACACTTACACTTTAACACAGATGTAATGCCCTTCTGCAGGGTGTCAACACTTACACTTCAACACAGATGTAATGCCCTTCTGCAGGGTGTCAACACTTACACTTTAACACATATGTAATGCCCTTCTGCAGGGTGTCAACACTTACACTTTAACACAGATGTAATGCCCTTCTGCAGGGTGTCAACACTTACACTTTAACACAGATGTAATGCCCTTCTGAAGGGTGTCAACACTTACACTTTAACACATAGATGTAATGTCATTCTGCAGGGTGTCAACGTTTACACTTGAACACAGATGTAATGCCCTTCTGCAGGGTGTCAACACTTACACTTGAACACAGATGTAATGCCCTTCTGCACGGTGTTAATTCTTACACTTTAACACAGATGTAATGCCCTTCTGCAGGGTGTTAAACTTCTAAGTTTGATCCCCCCCCCCTGAAATTTGACATATTTACGTAAGGCTCATGCATACAAACAATCTGAAGCCCCCTTCCCCAAAAACTTGTTTGATTGATTAACTGGTATTCATGTTGGTTGAAACACAGAAAAAAAAAGAAAAAAACATGACCACATAGACTGTTGTACAAATAAACACAAGGGCAATTTCATGTCTAACGTATAGGTATGCTATAGAAATCATATTGTGATTGCATAATACATCATTGTTAATATGTTCGCACAGCTGACTAGGTTAATGAAATTGCCTTGGGTTGATTTCTTGCAATTGTTTTTACAATCTCGTTTGATATAGGAACATGAAGTTCTGACTTTGATTCTGTGCACAGCAGTTTATGTTACCGGTATTCCTTATTTTCTTCTTACTCTTTATCTGTTAGTCCATTGAATGCTGGGTAAAGCTTTTGGAGGTTGATTTTGTAAATTATTGTTATCCACAAATCGTAATCCTAATCTTGTACACGCTAAGTTTATTTAACAAAATTAGTCTTAGGAGAAATACGAAAAATTGAGTGGCTCTGTGACTTTTCGTGGATTTCTGAAGTTAAATATAACATCTTTCTCTGTTTTATTCAGCTAGAGTTTTTATAATAAGTTATATGTCAATGAGCCATTTTCTGACATGCGATGTACTGTATATTACTCTTGAAAAATGTCCATTTTTATATTTGCAGTGTAGTTCAGCTTTACGATAACAAAAATATACATGTATTTAGAGACACATAGAACATACGTATAATATGTGAAAGTTTCATGGCTAGTCAAAATTATAATTTATGTATATACGATGATCGTTACTATATATTAGTTTAGTGCAATTCTATTTTTTTTGCGTAATCCTTCTTTTATACATTTTTAACTTTTACTTTTGATTATGTGCTGGTGTGTGTAGGTGTGTGCATGCATGTGTGGATTTACTGCCCTCTTTGGTTCAGATATGACAACATTCTATGTTATTTTTTAAAAATGGTACTGTAAATGTATATTACTCTTAAATATACATCAGCGATATGAAGAAAATCTGGAAAAACAGAATCAGTTATCTGTACTGACAATTTTGAATATGGAAGCTAATTGTGAATTGATCAGCGATAAGGTGGGTTATATCAATCGTGCGACCATGGACCTACTGCGACAACTGCTCCCTGGTGTATAGTTCCCTAAAATTATCAAAATCATGACACTATACATAATCCTAAGCCTAAGCTTAACCCCAAACCCTAACCCTGTATCTTTGACAAAACGAAGCGAAGGAGTGAGTGTCGAGGGAGCACTAGCTCCTTTCCCTGCCTTGGATCTGCCACTGAATGTGTACACATGCATTATTCGGTGGACATATTTGATGAATAGTTGGCCATCAAAAATATAAATTACAAATTCAACATATTTTAGCATTCCTGGACAGCTGAATACATTTTTTGAAGACCAGAGTGCAATTTCTTATGTGTTCATGCCCATTTTAGCACATGCCTAGTGTCACAATCTTTTAGTTTTCCTTTACAAATTTTATCTACTTCTTTTTATACTCATTGATATTTTGCATTCTACTCTAGGGCAATGTACAAAATGTTTTGATCACGTGTTTATACACAACGTTGTGGTGTATTTAGCAGTTTTGAGCTATATAATGTGATGATGAATATTTCTTGTCCCTCGTATAGCATTCTAGTAATAAGTGGTGTCTGTACTTGTTTGTCTGTCTGTCTGTCTTTCCATTGTAATATCAGGGAGATACTTGCATCTCCCTGTTTACATATGTAAGCATGATGTGATATTTAACATGTATATTGCCTCTTATTATGTTTAGTGGCCTTATATTATCAACAACATACTTGCACAAAAAAGCAAGAATGTGTGATGCACGTATGCCAAGCAAAAAGTTTTACGAGGGGAGATCAATTAGGGAGAAGTTTCTGTTGATTTTAATATTTCCGGTTTCTGTCTGCAATTTTTATTTTCATTTCTTTGTTTAGATTCATAGTATACAGTAGCTTTTACATTGGATGGTGTCCTTCTTAATGATGGTGAAATAAAGGTTTAAATCTGTACATCTTCAGAAATATTTTTTTTCCCCCATCTAAGTCATTACCATTGATGTGATTGATCACTTCATTTTGTATGTAGTTGGTTAAATTACAGCATGTGCTAACGAGAAATCGTTTTTATAATTTTCTTCTTTTTTCTTCAAATTTGTGGTGAATTCAGTCAGTTTCTAAACAACATTAATGTCAAATGGTCTTTGAAAATCTGAAGACTTAGGACGAGTGTTGCATTTTACGTAGCAATTAAGCCTTATGGTTTGTCAATTGTGCGGAAGGATTTCAAATTCAGCCTAGCTTAAAGTAAGTTATGTTTTAAAACTGCCGAAAGTATTTGTGTAAGGTACCCAACCCCTTTCGAAATGTGGAAATGGGGCCATTTGTTGCCACCTATGAAGCCCCCGCCCCCCCATTCATCAGTGACTGGTGACACCACAACCACTCATGTTATCTGCATATTTTAATGCATTCCGGTCCCCTCTGTTTTTTAACTGACAGAGAAAGCCCCCCCCCCCCCCTCCCCAAGTTTTAAAAATTGTAAATATAAACATATGATGATTTTTTTCAGTTGAGAACAAAATGTGTGTGTGATTGTTAGAATTGAGTTGAGCGTCAGTGCTTGAAAGTACAATGTGACTGAAATGTTTGTATAAAGATCAACAGCGGATCCCATGTCAATGTTTACGGTCATTATCCCTGTAATGGGACAAATTAATGAAGTTCTTATCTTGTCTGGCTTTGTCTTAAGGACCCAGAAGTTTGATAGTTTCTGAAGAAATAGTTCATTATTCAACCCTTTAAATTAAAATGTATACATCCCAAATTAATACCTAGTCATATCGAGGTAATTCTATTCCATGTCTGTACTATGTTTGCTTTGCTGATTTTTGAAGTACTGTTTGTTTATTCATTCGTAACATTGCTAACGTACTCGGTCATCATTTTCCTGCTAAGAATGTTCAATTGGAAAGCTACGAGGGTCACCTTTTCTGCAGTGACAAACAAAAATATATTTAAAAAACGATATTGCCTTTGGATGTTGCTAAAGATCTTGGAGCGTTATGTTTTTGTGGTGATTTGGAATTTAACAAGTAAAGATTTGTTACCATTTTGTTCAAACTTCCAAAGCTCTTACTCTTTATGTCTATATTGACTTATATATGGTAATTATGGTGTGTATTCTAAGGTCTTTTATATGCATGTAGTAATATGTTATATTCATCTGTAGGTTAATGTGATTGTGAACAAAATAACATGCGGACATTACTTTCCATCAACAACAACAAAATTCTTAACGGTTTGAAAAGAGCTCATTTCCGCCATTGAACATGCTGTATTATGAAAAAGTGTAATTCTGTAGTAGTATATGTATAAGCCTTGTTGAAAACTCGATTCAAATTTACACACCTGTATGTGGTTTATTATCTGGAATGTATATGTATTTGATTGAGCATATAAATATAAACGGTTGTTTGACAATTGATCTGTGTCCGAGGTTAGATCTTGGTGTTTAATGTCTTGCAAATTATTTAATTTTCAAACATTTTCAACCTTGTATTTTATTCTGCATCGTCCTATTGTCATTTGTCCATTTTTAATACAGGCATTATCAAGGAAATTCAAGCTCTCAAACAAGTGAAGAATTGCATTCAAACTTACCTCACTTAAGAAATCCAGCCATCTGATTGGTCGAAATTGGAGTCGTGATCTTAGACATTCCCGTAAAGAAACGAAAAATGCCAATACCGGTTAATAGTCCAAGAGTGAGATCCCTCACAATTCCGGTTACCATGAAAATAGTAAAATTTTTGCTGCGGTACCCATTGGTTTACGTATTAAAATGTTCTTTGTGCGAGCGCGGACACCATACAGTGCTTTTTGTCTGCGATTCCCAAATGATTGAAATTGTTGGTCATTTTTCAAACAAAGATTACAGACAGTGTCTCAGATTTTCCGTGATGTTTTAGCCAATCTTTACTTAATAAAATGATAAGGTAAGAATTCTTGATATATTTTTGATTCAATTCGGCATATAATAGACATATATATCGACTGCTTTAATATTCGAAGTCTGGCTGCTCAAAGCAGTCGATATATCTATACTACGTAGCTTAAGTGTTTAACTTCCTGTAACCACATAAACCTTCCTGGACAATATTTTTGGCTGCAGTTTGCCAAAGGCTGAATTAAAATGGATTTGTCTCTTCTCGTCATTATAATTCCTGACTATATTTAGATACATATATTCTGTCACAATTTCACAATTTGGTCTGCAATGACCTTTATCTGCTCATGCTCCGTGAAACATGTGAGAAAGTACTTGTATATTATAATGCCTTCGTTTTTAGGAAAAATACTCCAAAACAGATAAGTAAATTGACACGAAACAGGTAAGATAAATTACGAATTTTAAATCATGACCAGTATTTGGACAATTGATGAAGATTTAGTCATTTTGGGCATGTTTTAGTAGGGTACGATCTCCAAGCCGTATTCGCTGGTGAAAGCTTTGAGGTATGAATTCGATGGAGATTCAAGAAAATCCTGTATTCTGAACATCCGATCTCATTGACCCTGTACTTAAGGACTCCCCCCATAGACTTTACACGTACCCCTCAAACAGACTCCTAGTACTACTGACACTTTTCATAGGTGAAAATGGTCATTTTTGAGAAGGGGGAGGTGCTCTTTTTTAATGGGGGCACTTATCATCAGGAAAAGGGGCACATGTGAAAATAAAAGGTGCGTTTATCGGAGTAAAAAAGAGGGTGTGTTTAAAGGGGAAGGGGCGCTTATTAGAAACGTAAAGGGGCACCTCTCAAATTTGAAAAGGGTAATCATCAGAGGTGAAGGGGGCACCTATGAAAAGTGTAAAGGGGCACTTCTCGTACTTAAAAAGAGGCACTTACTAGATATTAAGAAGGGCACTCATGAGAATGGAAAATGGACAATTATTGCAAAGGAAAATGGGAAATTGTCGAAGGAAAGAGAGAAAAATGTAAAAATAAAAGGGGCACTTATCATAGGTGAAAAGTAATAGAGGGATTTTCAAAGTGAAATAGGCCTTTTTCCTATGTCAAAAGGGGCACTTTTTGGGGGGGTGGGGGCTGTGCCCCCTGTCCCCCGGAGCACCGCTTCTTACTGATGTAAATCGGACGGTTTAGTGTGGGAGGGTTTTGCAAAACAGTTTGTGTGTGAATGCTGATCTCAGCGCGCGCAGTGTTTCAACTATTAAGTAAACGGGCAGACTGGCTGAAAGTAAGTCGCTATATTTTGATGTTTTGCAATGATTTTCGGTGTTATTTTGAAATTATATGAAAACTAGATCTAAATTCTTTCCAATCATGTTTAAAAAAAAATCAAACTGTTTTAAGTCTAGATAAAGACAAACTGAGGGGAAAATTTTCATGCTATGGCCTCTCAGGTTTATTTTATACTTCCTTCATAGAAAACAGGCTACCTCTGTCCAATTATTCATACTCTTACCAAGTTTTGTGATTTTTATAGTTTGTGATAAATTGATTTGTCCTGATTTATGGTTCTTTAAAAGGTGACATATTGAAGTTTAAATTTAAAAGTACTTTAGTTCAACAAAGGCCCGAATTCAACTATTCCAGCTTTATTTCTTGAGTTATTAAAAACATAAAATTTACGTGGGGTATGTCAAATGAAAAATTTAGTCTGAACTGTATTTATATTTTTCAAAAGATATCAAGGAGAGCTAGGAAATTGAGAAAGGTATTTAAAAGAAAGAGGTAATTTAATTTGTGGCAAAAATCGGTCAATTCTAAATCCTCATGATAATTATAGGAAATCACGAACAACAATGACAAGTTTTGGCATCATATTTTATTCATTTTTCTTCATTTCATGGCATAACAAGTACCTCAGACTCGGATCGAGGAAAAGCATTGCCAACACCGAAATGAACGGGAGCATAGCAATATGGAGCCCTTAAATCATTGCTATGCTGTAGTGGCATCTGCTCAAGTCACATCACAAATTGGAGATAACACTACGTTAACTGTCCAGGAAGGTGGAAAAGGCGGGGGATTGTGCTCGTTTTGTACCCCAAAGAAACTTGTTTCTGCAGTCGTTACGGTCATAGCTATTATCATCATAATCATCATCACAGCTGTCATCACATCTGTGATATGTACGAAGAACAATAAGAGTGATCAAGTTGTTCAGAGTACCCCAACTTCAGGTAAGTTTAATTGATGAAAGTCTATTCACTTGATGTATTTTGGATATCTTTTGATATATATGTTCTGCATTTGATGATTGGAAATTTCACACTTTAAAGTGTACCATTCACCAATACATGTGTTCCTCTTGATTTAAGGGCTCCATGTTGCTATACTGTTGTCAAACCATTGGATTCAAATATGTCTTCAACAAAGAATTCATTCGGTTTATGCATGAATCTCGGTTTGTTTGACTCATCCTCATTTTGCTGATCTAACCACATCGTTCTAGAGCTTATGCAATCATTCAGTTTCCTTTTCGATTTGTTTTTTCTCTTTTGCCTTCTACTATTTCCCCCAATTTTCCCTTCAAATTCATAATTTCTCTATTGTTACATAATTTGACTGGATGTGTATATTTTGTTTTCAAGACGTATTTTATCGTACCATTACTATTATATTTGTCTTTTTTCAATGTATATTTTTTATTTCATATACTTATTCATTGTCTTATGTTTTTGCATGAAATTTGGAAATTTGGAAATTTTAAACAAATCGGGTAAAATTGATTTAGTGTAGGGAATAATGATAAAGATACTTTAAAAAAATATATACTAGCTTCATTTTGATGTAGCTCTCTAAGCCGTAATTCTTTTTGAAGAATGTATATCACGGCTCAAATCTTGTGGTAGTATTTAAGCGAAGATGGCTTTTACCCAATTCATTACGAATTTATTCAGAGGGACCAATTACATGAAAATATTTGCTCTTTTGTTGTGCATGTTTTGGATGAATTCCATGCTGATATTATATTTGTGTCATTTACTACATGTATGCACATGTTGATATATATTTCAATACATAGATCCTCTTACATATTTGCAAATGTATATCTGGTTTACCAATTCTTTTATTAAAAACATGAAACCTGGAAACATTTAACATCATAATAGTTGAGGTATTCTATCACTGAAGAATTTCAGGATTTCAGAACCCAATTAAATAAACATATATGATACCGGTGATAAAACTTATGCATTTGGGCATTATAGTGAATTAATTGACCTATTCACTATTTCGCATACCTGCACGTACTAAAACGATTAAGATTTTAATTTCCTTTTCTATCAGAAGAGCCTTTTGAAACACTTACAAGTGTTTATTTTAACAACATAGAAAAAATGTTAAATATTATTATAATATCATATGAAGCTACAGTCATTTACTTTCCTTTTCCCTGACAGTGGCGTAGTAGAGGATGCCATGGGGGGGGGGGGGGGGGGGGGGGGTTGGTAGGCATAGGCTTCCCACATTGCTCTCCTGATTGAGAGGCAAAAATGAAAAGGGAGAGAGGGTTAGAAATGGCAAGAGGGAGAACATAAGAGAACAGCCCCTTTTATGCACCCCCAGTCTTATAGTCGCTCCCTCTCTCTCTCTTTCTCTCTCTCTCTCTCTCTCTCTCTCTCACCTCATCGAGACCATGTAATGCCCCCATAAGCTGATGCTGCTATGACACTGTCTCTTCAATAGACCATTTTTGTAAAGTAATCGAATGTAATACATAAATGAAACGTACATTATGGCCTATCCTATATTACCTAACACCATGGAATGTATATGCAATTCGCATTATGACTATAGAAATACAATCATTTGTAACAGCCTGCATGTGGATGATATAATTTGTAACATGGCACTTAAAGTCCCTCTGAATTGTTTGGAGCCCCACATATTTCATGGCAAAATTCACTTAAATTGTATCATAAAGTGAGAGAGGATGTAATTTAAAATACATTTCTGCAGGATCCTCAAAAAATGTGTTTGAAGTCGAATATTGATGAAAGAATACAACATTTAGATTATCTGCGTAGAACAGAAAACCTATATTATGTTGACTTTCATCAACAAAATTTTCTTCCAGCACCTTAATCTTTGACAAAGATAGTGTATTGATACCACAACAAATATAAAAATATAATTGAACGTTTTCAGTTTCGATTTTTCATTCATGGAAAGGGAAAATATTTGTCCTATTATGTATTATGTGAATTTAACTCTCTCAATTTCCTCTTTCTCATGACCTTAATGGACAGCTTCAAGTGTTGACCCGGAAATGGTAAGTGTTTCAGAACAAACAAAAACGTTCACATGATCATGTATCCCATACCACTTCCCTTTTCTCACTGTAAAACGAAGGTTAAATTCTGGAAAAGGTGAAAGATCTTTTGTAAGCTTTTTCATTATGTATGCGGAAGCGTATCATAGATGAAATGTTTCTCAAAAAGGATGGCTCTTCAAATGTCCTCATATTCGGAATATGACGAGTCGACGATAACGTTTGTGGACCCCAAAACCGTGTTATGAATATCTGTAGCATTGTATGTCAAAGCAAAGTATTGTTTTAGAGTAATTTTGTTGTGCTTTAGTCCCTTAAAGGTACTATGTCCCATTTGCAGGCCCAAAAAATGAAAAGGTTAAATTCCAACGGCATTTGAAAGATAATACTAATTTAGAACTTCTCTAAAAGAAAGGGGGATTGAAAATAACTTAAAGATATACTATGTCCCTTTTGCAGCCAACCTCAAATTCTGTAGAACTTTGCAGGAATTATGAATATGTCATGTAATATGTCCTATCTGTGAAATTTAAACGTTAGCAGTGTCCTTCAACTTATGCAAGGAAACCCGTTTACTTGCTAGACTTCACTGTCAGACACTATTGTCAGTATTGAGTGACTGACTGGCTTTTTCTTCTTTTTTGGTAATAACATACATAAAATGAGCTGTAAAGGATTTGTCTACATCAATAAACCACTTCTTCTAATGGCCAAAATACAACTGAATGAATCTTTGCGCAGCATAAAACGTACGACCATGCGGTACAATGGTCTGAAAATCAAGACTATTACTTATTGGCTCTATAGCTCTTAAGTCGATTAAGGGGAGTTCAAAATTAGACTTTCAAATGCCATTGGAATTTAACCTTTTCATTTTTTTGACCTGCAAAATGGACATAGTTTCTTTAAACTACATGCAAATTCCTGAAACATGTTTTTTTTAACAGAGTCATCTTTTTCATGTAGCACTCTCCATTTTGTATTTTTCATCAACCACATCATTATAAATTTTGAGCAAAGTATTCATTTGATTTGCATGTTTTTTTCTCATTCATTTAGTACATTCGGAATGTATTAGAACAACAATAATACTAATGAATTACATATATTTGATTATTTGATTATTATTTTATATATTTATTTCTGTTTGATTTTCTTTTTCTTTTGCATTTTTACAAACATATAACAAACAAATATTGCAAATTTACACATGACAAAAGAATATATGTAGAATAAAGTAGGGCTGGCTGTAATTAATCAAAAACATTAAACAGGAGGGTTGACAAAGTAAGCAAAGCTTGATGGTATGAATACCCTCAAAGGATACATAACAGTACAAATATGGAGGAACAAAATATTGGTAAAGGGGAAAAAGACAGAAAAAAGAAGAAAAAAAAAAGAAAGAAAGAGGGGATGCACATCAATATTTACAGACTTAAGTGGTAGTTATATAAAGTGCTTAATACAATGTTTCTAAGAGCTAAACAAAACAAGGTACAAGTTAAAGTAAATAAACAGCAATACTACTAATACACGATTCTAATAATACCGATTACAGATAATAAGCAACTAACTTTGAACAAAACTGCCCTTTAAATTACTATTAAACAAGAAATACTTCTAACTTTCCTTAAAAGACTATACGGATGGAGATTAACAAATACGAATTGGTAAAGTATTCTATAATTTAGGGACTGCAACAGTAAAAGCACGATCACTGTAAAGTGTATTGGTTTGGGGACAAGGGGCGTATTGGAAATTAGCATGTGTTAATATATTGACTGTAATGAACATGATGGAACAATAGGTTTGAGAATGTCGATTAAATATGATGGAGCATACCCGTGTTTAATTTTGAATACTACATAAGAATCTTAGTCTGAATTAGAGTTAAAATAGGTAGCAAATGAAGAGATCTAAGAATAGGAGTTATGTGTTCAGAACTAAAAGAGTATATTCTAAGAATCCTGGTAAGAATACCCAACAGGATTCCTTGACAGACAGGGGTTATACATATTCTACTTAAACACTCTGTATAATATATTCACATCGAGAATGGGGAAACCCCACTCTGAACCGGAAGCAGTAGTTTAACCATCAGGACGTGGTTTCTCAAAAAGGATGGCTCTTCAAATGTCCTCATATTCGGAATATGACGAGTCGACGATAACGTTTGTGGACCCCAAAACCGTGTTATGAATATCTGTAGCATTGTATGTCAAAGCAAAGTATTGTTTTAGAGTAATTTTGTTGTGCTTTAGTCCCTTAAAGGTACTATGTCCCATTTGCAGGCCCAAAAAATGAAAAGGTTAAATTCCAACGGCATTTGAAAGATAATACTAATTTAGAACTTCTCTAAAAGAAAGGGGGATTGAAAATAACTTAAAGATATACTATGTCCCTTTTGCAGCCAACCTCAAATTCTGTAGAACTTTGCAGGAATTATGAATATGTCATGTAATATGTCCTATCTGTGAAATTTAAACGTTAGCAGTGTCCTTCAACTTATGCAAGGAAACCCGTTTACTTGCTAGACTTCACTGTCAGACACTATTGTCAGTATTGAGTGACTGACTGGCTTTTTCTTCTTTTTTGGTAATAACATACATAAAATGAGCTGTAAAGGATTTGTCTACATCAATAAACCACTTCTTCTAATGGCCAAAATACAACTGAATGAATCTTTGCGCAGCATAAAACGTACGACCATGCGGTACAATGGTCTGAAAATCAAGACTATTACTTATTGGCTCTATAGCTCTTAAGTCGATTAAGGGGAGTTCAAAATTAGACTTTCAAATGCCATTGGAATTTAACCTTTTCATTTTTTTGACCTGCAAAATGGACATAGTTTCTTTAAACTACATGCAAATTCCTGAAACATGTTTTTTTTAACAGAGTCATCTTTTTCATGTAGCACTCTCCATTTTGTATTTTTCATCAACCACATCATTATAAATTTTGAGCAAAGTATTCATTTGATTTGCATGTTTTTTTCTCATTCATTTAGTACATTCGGAATGTATTAGAACAACAATAATACTAATGAATTACATATATTTGATTATTTGATTATTATTTTATATATTTATTTCTGTTTGATTTTCTTTTTCTTTTGCATTTTTACAAACATATAACAAACAAATATTGCAAATTTACACATGACAAAAGAATATATGTAGAATAAAGTAGGGCTGGCTGTAATTAATCAAAAACATTAAACAGGAGGGTTGACAAAGTAAGCAAAGCTTGATGGTATGAATACCCTCAAAGGATACATAACAGTACAAATATGGAGGAACAAAATATTGGTAAAGGGGAAAAAGACAGAAAAAAGAAGAAAAAAAAAAGAAAGAAAGAGGGGATGCACATCAATATTTACAGACTTAAGTGGTAGTTATATAAAGTGCTTAATACAATGTTTCTAAGAGCTAAACAAAACAAGGTACAAGTTAAAGTAAATAAACAGCAATACTACTAATACACGATTCTAATAATACCGATTACAGATAATAAGCAACTAACTTTGAACAAAACTGCCCTTTAAATTACTATTAAACAAGAAATACTTCTAACTTTCCTTAAAAGACTATACGGATGGAGATTAACAAATACGAATTGGTAAAGTATTCTATAATTTAGGGACTGCAACAGTAAAAGCACGATCACTGTAAAGTGTATTGGTTTGGGGACAAGGGGCGTATTGGAAATTAGCATGTGTTAATATATTGACTGTAATGAACATGATGGAACAATAGGTTTGAGAATGTCGATTAAATATGATGGAGCATACCCGTGTTTAATTTTGAATACTACATAAGAATCTTAGTCTGAATTAGAGTTAAAATAGGTAGCAAATGAAGAGATCTAAGAATAGGAGTTATGTGTTCAGAACTAAAAGAGTATATTCTAAGAATCCTGGTAAGAATACCCAACAGGATTCCTTGACAGACAGGGGTTATACATATTCTACTTAAACACTCTGTATAATATATTCACATCGAGAATGGGGAAACCCCACTCTGAACCGGAAGCAGTAGTTTAACCATCAGGACGTGGCTTAAAGGGGACCTATTGACAGAAAATAATTTGCTTTTTTGTAATGGTTTCAATACCAGCTTACTATGTTCGAAATAATAACTCTAAATATTACTTCTGTAAACGATATCTCAAGTTTAAATACCAAAATCTCCAAATGTGTTAAATACACCCATGCAAGGCATATAAATGTAGGGGATCATGCCATCTTTGTTCGCACCAAGAAGGGGAAGATTGCGTTTGTGGAGATTGTTGAAATTTATTCGGCCACATCCCTGACTAGGAAACAATATCCAAAGCTGAATGTGAATGTCCTTTAGAACAAAAAGGATTTTTCAATATGAAAAAAAGAAATGACCAGTAGCACGAGAAACTCGGCAGCTAGGTGAAAGGGTCACTTGGGCCCCGTCTTACAAAGACTTAGGATTGACCCAAATCAATCGCAAGTCCTCCAATCAATCACAAGTTTGCAGTCTCCTATCTCTTATGTACATAGCTGCGATTGAAATCAATCGCAAATAGGTTGCAATTGATATCAACTCTTTGTAAGACGGGGCCCTGTTTTATCCTATTGATTTTAACTCATGTTCCGTTCCAAATTCAGACACCAACCCAGCCTCCAACGATGAAGGCGACGACGACATTTGGGCCCGCAGTTATAGGAAATTTCGAAGGGACCTTCGTCATGGACAAACTCTATGGCACTTACTTTGACGATGGCCGAGCTCCAGCGACAACAGCCTTCATGGCAAATTTCACAGGAGCGGTGAGCTCAAATAGCATTCGCACCATGTCTCCACCTAAGGGAACAATATTGTGGCGGATTAGGGGAAGGGTGGCACATCTGACCTGCCCACCCTACCCCATTTCCCCTTAAAAAAAATGTTCTCTGAAAAGCAAGGCTTTCCAAACGCCTTAATACTCTAAATACGGCATGTAACACCATACAAATCGGGACAGATTTTTATGCCACACGTTCGTGTAGTCCCATATGCATCTTTCTGTGTACAGTGCTTGTAGTTTTACCAAGACTGGGCCAAATTTCTTATCATATTGATGATTCCAGAACCATTTCCCCTTCAAAACTCATTAGCATGTACCCTGAAAATAAGTGCAAAAACAAACAAAATTTCGATTAGGAGCTCCCCTCCCCCTAGCGTACAAATTCAGGATGTGTCCATTGGCACAGCAGTAGAGAGTTTGAATCTCAGCTCCTTGTACTATATTCCAATACCAGTTGATCGATGAAGCCTGCTTTATACATGTTTTTGATGTGGAGAATTTTCTTGAAAGTGTACACATTTTTCGACTCCTCTAATGATTATGTACTACACTTTTGAATATGAAGTAACACCGAGGATTTGCATGTCCTAGAAGAGGTAGGAAATTATGGCTTTAGTTGTCTGGATTAAAAAGCAAGCAAAAGCAACAGCAAGATTCAGACTAAGTTTTATCCTCTCAAAACCCGCTTTAATCCAACCATAACTTTTGGATACTTTGAACATTGTTTTTAACATCAATATCAAGCTAATAAAGAAATTAGTCATCAAGTTGCTTTCAAATGTGTTTTTCATGACCAGAACACATCTTGACCATTGTAGTTTGTCAACCCCCCCCCCCCCCATTAAAAAAAAAAAAAAACAGCGAACTATTTGAGTTTTATTTTCACAAGAGTATCTAAAATTGTTTCCGGTATTGTAGATATTACATTATATGTGCTCATCGCCTCATGGGCAGACAGAAGTAATTTCTATAAAACTATAAACCCATCAAGAAAAACTGGATACATGTTAATAAAAGTTATGTAATCACTATTCATTCATGCACTGACAGTACATTCTATGACACACAAGTGGAAGTACGTGTATTCTTTTCAAGAGGGCAAACATAAGGTTTTCGTGAAGCACCTCCATCAATCTGGCAGTGGATATTCAAAAATGAATAAAGTGGGCCTACTCCATGTTTAAAAGATATGGCATGTGCCATCTATGAACTGGTCTATGTGTGATACATAGGCCAAACATTCTTTGTTTTGTTTTTCTTTCCTGTAGATGGATGAGATATATATACATGTCACTAGTGCGGCAGTGTACATGTACGAAGAAACTATTGTGACCCAGTTGGTGTAAGTATAGACACAGCCCCGCGACATTTTCCGATGGAACATTTCTCCTGCTACAATTGCTAGGTATATGGATAGGTATAGGGTTCAGCTTAGGGTTAGGGTTAGGATAGGGTTAGGATTATGTCTAGTGATGGGCACAGGCATTAAATTAAGAATTTGGTTAGTGTAGGAAATTGACATGGAGGAAGTGTCACAGGAGCAAGTGTCGTACCGCCGGCTGTCGATTAATTCTGAAAAATTCAATAATAATAATAATGATACAGTAAACCTGTTTAGTGAAAACCTGTACACTGTTAGAACAAGTATTAAATTTTGTAATCAACTTGGTTGAAATTTTAATCAACCACGGATTACCATATGAATCACACAATCGTTGGTTTAACTTTAACCAACGGCCTGTTGATAAAAATCTAACCCGTGGTTGATTAATTGTAATCAATTATTGGTTAATTGTTTTTGCTCAATGTTGGTTAAAATGGTGTTGATTAAACTTTAACCCTTTGTTGATTAAAACTTTAACCTTTTGTTGGTTAATTATGCTTTGTTCGGGGCTGATTCACATGATGTTGGTTAAACTTGCATGGGTTGTTGATTAAAACTGTAACCATTGTAGGTTAATTATGCTTTGAAACACACGTTGTTGGTTAAACTTTAGTGGGTTGTTGGTTACAGTTTTAACCACTGTTGGTTAAACTTACGGGGGTTTGGAGGTCTTATCCTCGTGTTCGCAGGTAAGAAATTGTTTTAATATGATTATCATCAAAGCTAATATTGTAAGGAAGAAGTGATATAAGGTTCTTGCTCAAATTAAAAAACGTTTTGTGTCCCGGGCCCGTAGGTTGTAGCTCAACCAGTATTCAGTAAGTGTAACGGACGACCTACCCACATTGCATGCATAAAAATAAAGACGTTTCACTTCATGATGACATCTTATTTTGTATTTAATCGTTTTAAACAATTAGATACAATTAGATTTAAAAAACAATATAGTCATCATTCATGCATGCAATTTGGGTAGGTGATCCGTAATACACTTCTCCTTCTTTGGGTCTGCCTCCTTCACAGTTGAAGATTCTTGCAGACTGATGAGTGTGTGTGTGTTTATACAACAAGCACATTTTTTGTTTCCCTTGAAAATGGTTTCTCATTGAAACATGTACTAAAGGAACCTGTCTACAAAGACCACCTGTCTACAAAGACCGCTTTTGGTGATTCCCTTGGGCAGTCGCTATAGACAGGTTTGACTGTAGTATGTTCTTGTATAGTGCTCATGTCTGTCAAATGTAACACTTCTGGCGCTCCTCTGCTTTAGCATGGCTGCCATTACGGCGCTCTAGCATTTCAAAGAATTAATTCTTGCCAGGTACCCATTTTCCTCACCTGGGTGGAGTGAAGCAATGTATGTAAATATCTTGCCAAAGGATATTAGTACCGCGGCTTGACTCGAAGTACTAACTATGTGATCCAAAGTCCGGTGACGTATCCACTAGATCACGCCCCTCCACAACCGGTAATAAAGCCAACGAAAATATTCATATCATGCCAATAAGGATTATAAATGATGGTAAAGAAATACCTACTGATAATGCACAACCTCCACTCCCTAGGGATTATTCCTCCTGACAGGTGTCATTTTAGGAGCGCACCTGTTCTAATCCAATCACATTGACCTTCGCATCCTATCGGATACCCATGTAACACCTGGGTGAAGAGAAGCAATATAGATAACCTTTGACCTGTGCATCTCCAGTCAAGTGT
Organism: Strongylocentrotus droebachiensis; assembly: GCA_035222895.1. Taxonomy (NCBI): domain Eukaryota; kingdom Metazoa; phylum Echinodermata; class Echinoidea; order Camarodonta; family Strongylocentrotidae; genus Strongylocentrotus; species Strongylocentrotus droebachiensis. Next base: position 46,383 of record JAVYIG010007561.1, read on the forward strand.
TTACACCGCTCAACTACGATGCCTAGTATCGTTCTCTTCTTTTGCGATCTAGTTGATATGTCACCAGATATCGGATCATAGGGTTTGCAGTCCATTGACGCTGCGGCCCTCATTTTTTTTGGCAACACATTAATTTACATCTGCCATTCTCCACCCAGGTGATGTAAATCGGTGCCTGGTAGAAAGCTACTTCTTGAATGTTTCAGCACCTTAGGGCAGCTGGGCAAAAGCCGTGGTAATACATGTACTAATACTACTATGATGGATATTGATGGATATGGATATTTTAATAATCCTTCATGCAGGCAAAATGGAACCTACTTGCAGGTAAGGTTCACCGTGGCGCTAAACGCCATAAACCGAGGGGGCAGAAATTACCTGGTCAACACGCTAGGATCCTTCCCGTCCAATGCATTGAATACGTACCCCGTGCTCTACGCAGACATCGGACCTGAGATAGACCCCTCAATCGGTGCTTAGGGGGAGTCCCTATCATCATTTTAGTCATCGGTGGACCTCCTGCATCTCTTGCAGAAGCAGTTCTGATAAAACGCAAAACAAGGGCTATGGGACTAGGTTGAAATTATCTGTTTGGAGCCAGAATGGCGTTATAACTTTTACACTTTAATACACATGTAATGCCCTTCTGCAGGGTGTTGACACTTACACTTTAACACAGATGTAATGCCCTTCTGCAGTGTGTCAACACTTACACTTTAACACACATGTAATACCCTTCTGCAGGGTGTTAACTCTTACACTTTAACACAGATGTAATGCCCTTCTGCAGGGTGTCAACACTTACACTTTAACACAGATGCAATGCCTTTCTGCAGGGTGTCAACACTTACACTTTAACACATATGTAATGCCCTTCTGCAGGGTGTCAACACTTACACTTTAACACAGATGTAATGCCCTTCTGCAGGGTGTCAACACTTACACTTTAACACAGATGTAATGCCCTTCTGAAGGGTGTCAACACTTACACTTTAACACACAGATGTAATGTCATTCTGCAGGGTGTCAACGTTTACACTTGAACACAGATGTAATGCCCTTCTGCAGGGTGTCAACACTTACACTTTAACACAGATGTAATGCCCTTCTGCAGGGTGTCAACACTTACACTTTAACACAGATTTAATGCCCTTCTGCAGGGTGTCAACACTTACACTTCAACACAGATGTAATGCCCTTCTGCAGGGTGTCAACACTTACACTTTAACACATATGTAACGCCCTTCTGTAGGGTGTCAACACTTACACTTTAACACAGATGTAATGCCCTTCTGAAGGGTGTCAACACTTACACTTTAACACACAGATATAATGTCATTCTGCAGGGTGTCAACGTTTACACTTGAACACAGATGTAATGCCCTTCTGCAGGGTGTCAACACTTACACTTTAACACAGATGTAATGCCCTTCTGCAGGGTGTCAACACTTACACTTTAACACAGATGTAATGCCCTTCTGCACGGTGTTAATTCTTACACTTTAACACAGATGTAATGCCCTTCTGCAGGGTGTCAAACTTCTAAGTTTGATCCCCCCCCTGAAATTTGACATTTTTACGTAAGGCTCATGCATACAAACAATCTGAAGCCCCCTTCCCCAAAAACTTGTTTGATTGATTAACTGGTATTCATGTTGGTTGAAACACAGAAAAAAATAGAAACAAAAATGACCACATAGACTGTTGTACATATAAACACAAGGGCAATTTCATGTCTAACGTATAGGTATGCTATAGAAAGCATATTGTGATTACATAATACATCATTGTTAATATGTTCGGACAGCTGACTAAGTTAATGAAATTGCCTTGAGTTGATTTCTTGCAATTGTCTTTACAATCTCGTTTGATATAGGAACATGAAGTTCTGACTTTGATTCTGTGCACAGCAATTTATGTTATTCCTTATTTTTTCATACTCCTTATCTGTTAGCCAATTGAATGATGGGTAAAGCTTTTGGAGGTTGATTTTGTAAATTATTGTTATCCAAAAATCCTAATCCTAATCTGGTACACTCTTAAGTTTTTTTAACAAAAATAGTCTTAGGAGATTTCTGAAAACTTTTGTGGCTCCCCAATAAACAAAATCACGTGAAAATCACGTCAATATCAAGGTATCGACTTGAGGAGAGTTACGTTCTTCAAACACCTGACATTTACGTAAATGTGTTAATACGTTTATTGCACTAGGTCACTTAAAACACACGTACACTAAATCACGCAATAGTCACTGCAATATTACCATTATAATAACGTGATTATCCCTACCTTGGAGACCTTGGTTTGTAAACCTAATACTCCCGTGTTTGTTTGGTTATGAAATTACATCTTCATTAACGAAATTATCGCGTCACAGAAACACGTGAAGCGTTAGTGATAGTTTTAGTCAAAATATCTGCGTGAAATTCACGTGAATATTACGAGGCTGACTTGAGATGAATCATGTTCTTCATTCACGTGAAATTTACGTCGAACAGGAAATATGTTACTGTAACCCGCGTTCAACCCAATAATTACGCAAATGTTACACAATAAATGAACCAAAATAATGAAGTTCTCATCCGGTTTCTGAACATCGTGTTTTGGATCTTTCATAATTACGTCCAGGCGCGCCGGAAGCAGTTAAGGATTAGAGGGGGATGGGGGGGGGGGGGGTGCAAACATCCCAGAAGAGAAAGCTAGTTGCAACTGGTCCAGTTGATGAACCAGTTAATGCCAACTGGTAACCCTGGAAATTGAAATGGGCTAAATGATCCAGTTGATCCAGGCCAGTTAGAATTCAACTGGTCTAGCTGAGCCATTAGAACCATTTGGTAAAAGGTCCAACCAGTTAAACGGCAACAACACTTCAATACTGGTACCTCTGTATTTCCAATGTAAAGGCATTGGTAATAAGTAGACTTACACAATTGAATTAATCGAAAAAAAATCATATACTTGTATTTTATTGAAATTATTTTAGTTCACAGTTAATGTTTCCCTTATACATGTTTAATTAAATGTAATTTATACGAAGTAGCGAAATGTCCTAATAACTGGTAATTTATATTTGTAGTATTTTCGAAATGAATTGCATATAACTAAATCATCAGTAATTAAGAAATATGCTGTAAATTCAGATAAATTGTTTAGTAAACATAGATCTGCACGCACCCCATATTCAATATGCAAATTAATTGGTGTCAGCTGGTTCAACTGAATATATGCCAACAGTCAGTCATCAACTGGTGCAACTGGAAATATGCACACAGACCAGTTATCAGCTGGTGCAATGAAAAGATGCCAACAGTCAGTTATCAACTGGTGAAAATAGAAATATGCCAATAGTCATGCACTGTAAACAAAAAATAGTCGAAATAACTCAATAAAATTGAAGAAAAGAATTGCCTTATTTATATTAAGTAAATATTACCTACGGCATCTTAAGTAGAATTTACTTATTTTGCTGAATAAATTTTTACTCAGTTAAATCGAGTTACATTAACGTAAATAATTTAAGTATTGTAATCATTTTAAATAATTAAAAAAAAGCTATGAAAGGATTACATATTGCACGATTTGGTACCCATCTAATCTAACAAGTAACATCCACTAATCATTCACTACTTCTATTTAAGATTAATCACTAATCACTTACACTCGACACATATTGAAAGGCTCCAAATTTTATATATCTTAAAAAGAAAATTGGTTGACAATTTCCTGAAATATCAAGTTTTGATTTGTTTTGAACTGGGTAACAATTAAAAATTGTCTTGTCTTTGCTTAGCCATGTTAAATGAATTAGTAAATGTTTTAAAGTACTTAAATTTTTATTCAACCACAAAATAGAATTGTTTTATTTAAAAAAAGAGTTTAATTTGGTCTTACTAAATATTCATAAATTATGTAAATATTTCTATTACGCACTGCATCGGTCCTTACTTTAAAAAGATAAGAGTAATCAACATAAATTGTTTGAGTAATACGTATAATTTTTTATTTTGAGTTAAAATTACTAAATTAATACAAGCTGAAATTACTTAAAGTTCTTATGTATTTTATTTTACTTAAATATTCCACGTATGTTCTACTAAATTGAAAGTTTGAGTTAGCAAGACTTAAATTTAGTGCGTAAGTGGCAAAACTAATGTTTTCAAGTAAATTCTACATGGAAAAAATACGTAAAAATTACCAATGACCAAATTATTTTTTACAGTGTGGGATTATCACCACGGAACTTAAATGGTAACTGTGAAACCATCGAGACACCCTAGAATAACTCATTTTTCACACCTGGGAATCACGGAATACCCAGCTTATAAAATAATCCGTTTGAGTCACGAGATCATCACTGCAGAACTGCTGGCAACTTTTACTACCATTTAAATAGGTGTTTTAAGACACCTAATAATGACTAATTTTTCACACCTAAAATTCACCGATGCCCAGCTTATAGATTAACAATCCGTTTGAGTCACGAGATCATCACCGCGGAACTGCTGGCAACATTGACTACCATTTAAATAGGTGTTTTAAGAGACCTAATAATTACTAATTTTTCACACCTGAATATCACGGATTCACAGCTTAGATTAGTAATCAGTTTTGGCTACGTGATCATCACCAAGAAAGTTATGGTAAATTTGAAACCATTTAAAAAGGTGTTTTAAGACACCTAATAATTACTAATTTTTCACACCTAAATATCACGGATTCACAGCTTAGATTAGTAATCAGCTTGAGCCACGTGATCATAACCAAGAAAGTTATGGTAACTTTGAAACCATTTAAAGAGGTGTGTAAGACACCTCATAATGACTTATTTAATATAACCAGAGATTCACGGACAGAACAATAAGACGATTAGCCGGTGTACCGTGTAAGTAACGTGATTATTACCATCCACCTTGGATAACCTGTGAAACCAATCGATAAAGGTGCTTACAAGACCAAATAATCACGTATTTATCACCACCATCGGTTAACGGACCAAAAACCCGTTGGTTGGTCAAGTGGTTATTTGGTCATAAACACTTGATTTACAGAGGTAAGTGGGATCACGTTACTCCAGTCGCGTGATAAATTGGTAGTTTTTAGGTTAGATAAAAACGTGAACAGGAGTACCTTTTTTTTTAAATGAAGGCACGTGTCGATAACGTTTAAATCTAGTTCAAAATGCACCATACTTTAAAATCATTTAAAATACACTCCCAAAAGAGGTTACTTTTTAGTGTTTTGTTTATTGGGTCTGTGTCTTTTCGTGGATTTCTGAAGTTAAATATAACATCTTTCTCTGTTTTATTCAGCTAGAGTTTATATAATAAGTTATATGTCAATGAGCCATTTTCTGACATGCGATGTACTGTATATTACTCTTGAAAAATGTCCATTTTTGCAGTGTAGTTCGGCTTTACGATAACAAAAATATACATGTATTTAGTGACACATAGAACATACGTACAATATGTGAAAGTTTCATAGCTAGTCCAAATGTCATAATTTATGTATATATGTATGATCGTTACTATATATTAGTTTAGTGCAATTCTATTTTTGTGCGTAATCCTTCTTTTATAAATGTGTAACTTTTACTTCATATTCAGCCTAGCTTAAAGTAAGTTATGTTTTAAATCTACCAAATGAAAGGATTTGTGAAAGGTACCCTCTTCAAAAAATATTTGTTGCCACCTATGAAGCCCCCCCTCCACTATCGACACAACAATCACTCATTTTATCTGCATATTTTTAACTGACAGAGAAAGGCCCCCACCTCCCCAAGTTTTCAAAAGTGTAAATATAAACATATGATGATTTTTTTTCAGTTGAGAAAAAAAATGTGTGTGTGATTGTTAGTATTGAGTTGAGCATCAGTGCTTGAAAGTAAAATGTGACTGAAATGTTTGTATAAAGATCAACATCAGCTGATCCCATGTCCATTGTTACGATCATAATCCCTTGGCGCATGGATCAATGTTGTAAACTTCTTTTGTTGTGGATTCGTATACTTTGGTCACATTTAGTTTGTAATGGGACAAATTAATGATGTTCTTATCTTGCCTGTCTTAGTAGGCCAAGAGCATTAGTTTTAACATGGAAATTTTTGGTAACAAGCTGATTTTTTCAGGATAGGTCCAGGAATATGTCTAGATTTACATATTAAAAGTCCTCATAAATCCTCCTTGAGCGTTTTCCGCAATCCAAGATGGCGTCCAAAATGGCCGCCATGTCCTAAATTTCTTATAGCTTTGCAATTAGATAACCCAAATACAAAATGTAAATGTCTAAATATATGTTTTTAGCATAAGGAACTCAATAAAATACATGTTGATGAATTTTGAAACACACAAGTAGCTATAAACCAACTTTAGCCCTTTTCGAAATCCAAAATGGCGCCCAAAATTGCCGCCATTTCCTGTATTTCTTATAACTTTGCAACTAGATAACCCAATTACCAAATTTAAATGTCTAAATATACGTTTTTCAGCATAAGCAACTCAACCAAATACTTATTAACAAATTTTGAAACACACAAGTAGCAGTAAAACCACTTGAGCCCTTCCCGAAATTCAAAATGGCACCCAAAATGGCACCCAAAATGGCCATTATTTCCAATTTTATCTCATTGTACTAAAGTAGATACGTTATGAATATAATCAAATGTCTAGACTAGAAAAGCACCATTGAAAAACATATCAGTACAACAATCTTTTAATTAAAAAATACTTCTTATGCATAAAGTACACACACACACACACACACACCCACATACACATATGGCTGCTTCCATCATCCTCAACGATATCAGACTGACAGTGTGCAACCGTGAAGAGTGCTCAAAAATTAGATGGAACTGAAAATGTAGACACATTAGTACCAAGGTCGCTAAAGCTTTTTATACATAATGACTGTAAGATATGTGCGGTATGGATGTTGCTTTGCTGCAGCACTAGTTGGAGGTAGACTTTCTAACTGAAAGGATGAACTCAGAGAACTGCGACCAATTGCCTGTTTAATTGTATGCAGTGACGGTAGTCATCAAAATATTAAAAACTGCTGGCCCCATAAAGGCTTTCCCGGCTCTTTTTTTTACCTTGTAATGGGTGCTTCCACTGCGAATGTATCAAACAAGTCATAGTCAAGTTTCTTGTGGACCACATTGAAAGTTTTACGACTGCCCTGACGGTAGATTCCAGAGACCGTATCACACCCTGTCAAAGCATAAAGAAGCATCAGGCAATTTCTAGTGTCCCCTATGGCATGCTGAATTTCATGAATGTTGAAGACCGTGACAGGATTACTGCGGCATAGCATGTGCATATCTGTGGAAGTGGTTGCCGGAGCAACTAGCATGACCAGTAATTCTGTGTCCTTACCATCGACAACAACGGACACCTGTATGACTCTGCTACTGCTTGTTCTGTAGCGACAATCAGGGTAGTGGCATCCGCTTCTGCCTGCTTGATACGTATTTTGTCACGTAGAGTTTGTATAAGTCTCATCTTATTGTTGCTGTTGGCAAGGAAAGCTGTTTTGGGTTGTGCTTGTTGGCATATAATATCATCAAATAAAGAGGTACATCTTTGGGCTATTCGTCTCAGCTAACTTTGTCGAAGTTGCACTTCCATATCCATTGAACACTACAGTCAAATGAGAGTTCCATAATGCTTAAGGGTGCAGTAGGCGACCACCATCTTAAACAAAGAGACCATTTCTGGCAGGTTGGATTGCTTGGTGAACGAATTCAGCAGGAGACCCAGAGAACTCTTTGTTTGCTTCCGCATCACCCCACCTTTGAAAGGGAAAGTGCGTGGGAAAAGGTTCATTAGCAAAGAACGATTCCATCTCAGTGTTGTTATTCAGTGTGACACATGTGATTCTGTTGAACAGTAGCGTTGGGTTGACTTATGTGCTTTGTCCCCTGATTTTCACTCTCTTACTCTTTGCACCAATGGTCTTCACCTTGTCCTTACGATGCACCTAGCTTGATATCTGTTAACTTCCTACCATTCATCGTTTTGGATGCCGCTACTAGGCCGATTTGTACAGGTTAATCACAATTAACAGATGAGCCAGCGATGATGCTAGTTGACAAGGAGACCAGGCAATTAGTTTCGTATTCAGCAAATGGTGATGTGCCTGCAGCCATCCAACAAAGATACATATTTCTTTATTGTCTCTTAATTGACCTGGTACTTTGCTGTATGTCTTTATGCTGCTCTGATATACCAGTGTGTACTCCGGTAAACTGTTCCAGTTCATCACAGGTAGGAACACAGTGAGGAAGTGCATGAACCCACTTAGCCAATGTACTGTCTGTGATTCCACGTCCACGAGTCATTTCTCTGGATGTTTTCAGCTGCCGCATCAGGAACTTCTCAATGGTCTGATCAGAGAAGTTTCCACCCCAGAATGAATCCACACGGCGGATGGTGAAGTATCCCTTTTCTGCAAATTGTGTATATTCATTTCCTGGCATGGTTTGCTTTAGAGCTTCCATCTGTTGTAAAAACAACCTGGCAGATTTGAACGAGGGAAGATGTCCTGCAGCATGGAAATGTTGTATCATTTCCCTCACACAGCTGAGATGGAGCTTCCAGTCCCCTGTCCTTTCAGCTGGAATGAAACATTGCAGAAGAGACACATACATGTCGGATATACTGCAACCAAAGGTTCCCTGACCTACTGTGTCCTGCTGCCCGGTCAAAGAGTTGTGAAATTATCTGACTTTAACTGTTTGACACACTCTTCTCAGGTTCAGCAGTCACCTTCTTGTCCTGGTTGAGGAGTGCACCATACAGATTCGCTAATTGGTCCTTATCTATGCTGTCTAAGACGCCAGGTTTACCCATCAACACGCCAATGAGGGCAGCTGAAGTAAGAATGTGAGCACGGAGAGAAGGGGAAAATGCATGACCAGATTGCATAATTGTATGACAGACCCTGTGGCGTACACTGTCTCCCATAGCTCTGCAAGCATACTTCAGCCCATGCAAGGACTATATGCTGCCGAGATATGACATGAGGAGGTTAAATCCACCAAAATAGGTCTTGAGAAGAAGTTACAATCTCTGCTGCCTTGCATGTACGAGGGCTGGTCAAATGTTACTGCACATATTCTTAAGTTATGTTTTTCACATTGTGACTGTGCAAAGTATAGTGCAGTGTAGATGGTACTCGGATTGGAGGGGTCTAAATTTATGAAGGGCAGAGTTTCAATTCTCGTACTGGTCACTCTGCATGGCCACTTTCATGAAACCAATCCATGATGGACAAAGATCATGTTGCTCAGCTCAATATGTCTATCTGTTCACGTGAGCCACTCTTCCGGTGTTTATACGCAGCTATTCCAACAATATTGGCGACAGAAATGACTAGCTGAGATGACATGGCATAATAAGCCAGTTCATAGATACAATCTGCGCATGGGCAGATAAAGGTCATTTGTACCAGAAAGGTAAAACCCACAGAGATGAATACTGGATATGCGCTCATGAAAGTTATGTAACATTATTCATTTATGCACCAACGGTACATTCTATGATACGCAGGTGTAAGTATTCTTTTCAAGAGGGCAAACAAAAGGTATTCTAGAAGCACATCTAGGGCTTTGGCAGTTATTATTCTAATATGCTCAAAGTGGAACTTCTCCATGTGTAAAAGATCTGTGGATATTTGGGGTCATTTGTACCATGTGCTATCTGTAAACTCCCTTATTGAGGTGTATTTCCTGTTTGAAACCTTGTGACTTTTGCCTTTGCAACATTAATTGGTACTAATGTGTCTCCATTTTCAGTTTCATCTAACGTTGAGTACTCTTCACGGTTGCACACTGTCAGTCTGGTGGAAGCAGCCATATGTGTGTGGGTGGGTGGGTGGGTGTGTATACTTTATGTATAAGAAGTATTTAATTATTCAATGAAAGGTTTATTTGTACTGATGTGTATTACAATGGTGCTTTTCTAGTATAGACATTTGATTGTATTCATAACGTATCTACTTTAATACAATGAGATAAAATTGAAAATGGTGGCCATTTGGGGTACCATTTTGGATTTCGGAAAGGGCTCAAGTAGTTTTACTGCTACTTGTGAGTTAAAAAATGTATTAATAAGTATTTGGTTGAGTTCCTTATGCTAAAAACATATATTTAGACGTTTAAATTTGGTATTTGGGTTATCTAATTGCACAGTTATAAGAAATACAGGAAATGGCGGCAATTTTGGGCGCCATTTTGGATTTCGGGATGGGCTAAAGTGGTTTAAAGCTACTTGTGTGTTTCAAAATTTATCAACATGTATTTTAATGAGTTCCTTATGCTAAAAAACATATATTTAGACATTTAAATTTTGTATTTGGGTGATCTAGTTGCAAAGCTATAAGAAATTCAGGAAATGGCGGCCATTTTGGACGCCATCTTGGATTACGGAAAACGCTCAAGGAGGATATACGAGGACTTTTAGTATGTTATTCTAGACATATTTCTGGACCTATCCTGAAAAAATCAGCTTGTTACCAAAAATGTCCAGGTTTAAGCCTATTTTGACCTAATGCTCTTGGCCTATAGGGACCTAGAAGTTTGATAGTCTCTGAAGAAATAGTTCATAAACCCTTTAAATAAAAATTTATACATCCCAAATAGATACCTAATATTGAGGTAATTGTCTGTACTATGTTTGCTTTGCTGATTTTTGAAGTACTCTTTGTTTATTCATCTGTAACATTTACTTGCTAGGACTGGTCGATTGCAAAGCTACGAGGGTCACCTTTTCTGCAGTGACAAACAAAAATATGTTTAAAAAACGATATTGCCTTTGGATGTTGCTAAGGATCTTGGAGCGTTATGTTTGTTTGGTGATTTGGAATTTTAAAAAGTAAAGATTTGTTACCATTTTGTTTAAACTTCCAAAGCTCTCACTCTTTATTGTCTATATTGACTTGTATATGGTAATTATGGTGTGTATTCTAAGGTCCTTTATATGCATGTAGTACTGTGTTATATTCATCTGTAGGTTAAAGGGATTGTAAAAAACAACATGCGGACTTTACTTTCCATCTTTAAAAAAAAAAAATCTTAACGGTTTAAAAAGAGCTCATTTTCGCCATTGTACATGCTGTATTATCATGCTGTGTAACTCTGTAGTAGTATAGGTAAGCCTTGTTGAAAACTCGATTCAAATTTACATACCTGTATGTGGTTTATTATCTGGAATGTATATGTATTTGATGGAGCATATAAATATAAACGGTTGTTTAACAATTTGATCTGTGTCCGAGGTTCGATCTTGGTGTTTAATGTCTTGCACGTGATTTAATTTTCAAACGTTTTCAACCTTGTATTTCATTCTGCATCATCATATGGGCATAACCATCGCAGGCCGTTTTAAAGAAATTCAAGCTCTCAAACCAGTAAAGAATTGTATTCATAACTATAAAACGTAGCTTAAGATGAGCTTTCTGAAACCCCTTAATCCTTTCTGGACAATATTTTAGGCTGCAGTTTGAATTGGTTGAATTAAAATAGATTTGTTTTTTAGTCACACTTCTCGTCATAGTATTTCCTAAACATCATTTAGATACAATTATATTCTTTCAATAATATTTATTTGTTATTTAAAGTTTAACGAGGAATTCCTTTATAATCAAAACACAACATTAAATCACAAACAAAATTACAGTACATATTTACACAATACCACAACAGTTTGAACCCACAGATACACGCATTTCTATTAATGTACAATGCAGTAAAATAATCAGCAGAGGTAAACCATTTTGTTTAGGGTGGATGAAATGGTTGATGCGGAAATGGACATTGCATCGTATTCGAGCTTGTTTTGCGCCCTCTATCTGTTTATCTGCCTCCCCAGTTTTGTATAGATTCTTGGTTTCCTCTTGATGCGGCTATATAGCAGATGAATTAGAGGACTTACTCAGACGTGCATCCAGAATGAGTGATGGTGGTGGTAGGGAGGGGGGGGGGGGAAGGGGTAAACTGCAAAATTAGACAAATCCATGGGCAGTGCACAGATAAACGACTAAGGTTTGCTGAGAAAAGGGGCGTGGCGCATGACCGAATGTTTTCCTTATACAGGACTGTATCTGCAAAAGCCTGTAGTAGCAGTAGAAGTATGGGTATCGACCGGACTAGCTACGTTAACTGAATGTGAGAGAACAAGGCCATGACCATTGAGGGGGGGGGGGCATTCATTGGAGGCTACCCGATTTTCACGCTACCTTCCTTTTCTTTTATCCCCCTCTCCTCTTTTGTATTACTAGTATAAATAATAATAATGTTTTAAATGTTGATGTTGATATTTACATTATTGGTGAAAAGGTAAGCCGTAGCAGTTAACTAATCGATATAATACTTAGTTGAAAGGTAACATTTAATATACCGATTTGGTATCGAACTCAGAACCTAACGCTTTTAATGCATTACTAGTACTCTCACCACTTCGCCACTGCTCGTCAGAAAATTACATTTTGCACTGGCCGAATTGCAGCTTTTTCTTCCAAGACACATACAGCCGTTGTTCAGAATTCATGCATTCCATCCTGGATTCACCCATTTCCTTCGTGAAAACCTTCCGTCTTTGATTCACTCTTTTGATAGTATTCTCATACAATGGAAGTCTTCGTTTCCACGATATTCAAAATACCTCGGAATCGAAGTGTATAGTCATGAATCAGAAGCCAAGCCTGCGTAGAGTATATAAGCAAGCTCCTGAAATCCATTTATAAAGCTCCTTTGATTTTATGTGATAAAAAAGGACATGCACCCATGCACAGCTCTTATGGTTTTTGACGGATATAATAATTATATACATGTGTTTATAGTAGAGTTTCTTGTAACGTTTGAACGTTAGAATGTAAAATATGTTGTCTATATCCCATAGGAGAACGGAATAAGATTCATCATTCGAGATGGAAATTTCGTTTGTCCATAATAATACGGAAATGATTCACATGATCGGCGGCAACATATATATCACATACATATATATATATATAATGTAGACATAATTATTTTACATAACAATGCTGAAATATGCCGAAAGCAAAGAAGGCGTTAACGCTTTACGAACAATTTTGCCTCCCAATTATAACAGGATAATATGCATATAAAAGACCCCATTATTTTCTTCTTCAATCATAAAAAGAAACACATAAAGCCTCATCTGTTGATTTCATCTACTCCCTAATTTGAATATTTTTCCTTACCAAAACTAAGTAATTTGATAGATGTACGACGCCCTTTTTAATGTCACTTATCCTTGTTACGAATTTGCTGTCGTCTTTATCATCTTTATTATCATTTTAGTGGTTTGAACTCTCAAGAAGCCTTGGTAGCTTTTAAGATAACACCAACTCGCGTTAATGACGTCTTGTTTTAAAGATAAAACGAGACTGTAAATGAGATAGTTAATGATTTGACAAGGATAAGATCAGAAGATATCTGTCGAAGACACAAAGACAAATTATTGGCAACTCAGTCTTTAGGCTGTGACGTCATTCCCTCGCTATTATATCGAACAATTGTCTTCTATATTGTGATATCCTAAATAAAAAAACTCCTTGCTTTTGTTTATACTAAGTCGATGGTACGACACTGATGCCTTATTAGATGCATTCACACAGTCATGTACAATTTATAGACCTTTTAATTGACATGCATTTAAAAAATGAAATCCCTCCCACAGAGTTTTCTCTCATGTTGCCCTTTAAGATATCCGTGCAATCCATGCCTGTTGCACAAAAGCTATTTTACCGGCTCTAATACCAAATAACACTCTGGATATACGTCTCCCATCCACACACCCTTATTGCACGCTTTAAATCAAAATGTCAGGAAAAATTACGATGAATAGGATAGCATACGTTAGTTTGCTCTCTTCCGCTCTGCGCTTGCCCATTATTATGCACCTCAGAAAAGGAAGGGAAAAAAAATCATTTAAAAATAGCCGATATACCCTTAATTACCGGTAACTTGCCTTTTGTATTTGAATCAACTGGGGAGCAGTGATTTGACAAAGGAAACCGAGTTGGCTTGCATAGTACATTTAAAAGACTTGCATTGCCTTGGCCTTTCCATCGAGATTCTCCTATACCTCTTACCCTTTCCTCTCTTTTGCTTCCTTTTTTTCGGGTGAACTCTGTAAAATGTCATTTTTTTAAAGCTTTTATCGAGGCCGAGCTGTAGCACAGAGCTTCAGATTTGATGCGCTGATAAAGGTATTAAAGAAAAAGGAAAGAAAAAAGAAAGGACAGGGAAGATGTGTGTTGCTTTGGAGACAGGCATTGACAAATACTACTCAGGCTGTGATAGTGTTAGAAGTATAGACGTTAGGGTTGTACGACATGGGTGTCCAAACATGGGTCGGAAGCCTGTAGATATATTTTGCAGATAAAATCAACAAAATTATATAGCAACTCGTGTTCTCCCCTTATACATGTGTATTTGATACTTTACTTTAAAGATAGTATGTCCCTATTGCAACCAACATCAAATTCTATAGAACTTTGCAGGAATTATGAATAAGTCTTATCTGTGAACTTTAAACATTAGCAGTGTCCTAGTATTCAAATAATGCAAAGAAACCCGTTCACTTCTAAACTTCACTGTCAGACACTATTGAATGATTGATTTTTTTTCTTTGGTAATAACATGCATAAAATTAGCTGTAACAGGTATATGAGCATTTGTCTACATCAATAACCCACTACTTGTAATGGCCAAAATTAAACTGATTGAATCTTTGTACAGCACAAAACGCACGACCGTTCGGTAAAAGGGTCTGAAAATCAGACTATTGCTTAGGTGACTGCAATCACTTAAGTCAATTCGACAACTAATGGTCGTTATTTCCCACTTAAAGCCATTTTCAAGCCCTTTCGTTTTGAGGGAAGTTCTAAATTAGTATTGTCTTTCAAATGACGTTGGAATTTAACCTTTTCATTTTTTGGACCTGCAAATGGGACATACATGTAGTAACTTTAAAAAAAGTGACGTCATGCGGTATTAAGGTGCACCCACGTTCCAGTAGGTGATGGAATAAATCACTGGAATAATCTTAGATTGATTTAATTGAAAGTCGTTGCGATCGTTGTTATTCTAACGCATCTATACATTCCCATGGTGGTACAACATTCACATCATACCGGGCTCCTTTGTGTACGGCGAGTAGAGAGGATTTATTATTTAAAAAAATATTTATTAAAAAAAAAAAAAAAAAAAAAAAAAAAAAAAAATCGATTTGCAGTTTAAGGAACAGAAGTGTCCTGCCAGGACTTGAACCGATGACCTTCAGGCTTATGATATTTTTGTAGTCAAAGGTTCTCAACCACTAGAGTAAGAGTCTATGATTGCATTTGAGTTATAAGCGTATAACATCAGCTGGAGATATGAACGTAGTGATGGGTTGGTCAACGTTGAAGTGGTGTAGTTTATTGATTCACTCACTTGAATCTCAATCCAAGGGACGAGGGTTCGAAAATCAGTCCTTTGGAAAGACATTACTCCACATTTACAGAAACGGTGCTTATAAATCCTAAAAATAGTCATTTATGACATGAAATTGTACATATGTATATACCGGTATATAAATAATTCATAAAATAGTGTGTGGCAAAAATAGTCAACTATGACTGATTGCCAAACAAAATCAAATCAAGAAGAAGAAGATCTCCACTCAGATGTTTAAGTACCTGGCAAATGCCAGGAAGAACAGCTTTGATACTTTTGAGACTTTCCTGGGTAAACATAATATGATTATTTTTGTTATTATAACACCATGCATTTTTCTAAGATATTTTTAATTAAAAAAAAAAAAGCAATTATAAGGGCTTAAACAGTATTGGGGGTAGGTCCAGGGTTATTAAAAAGAGGAGAGGGTCGAAACATCTTTTGTTTCTTGACTTTATTGTTTTCGAACAAGAACACGATTTCCGAACAATAGCGTTAAATGACGGAATCTTTTGTCTTAATGAGTAAAATGCAGGAATGTTCTTCCAAAAAGTCTCACCGGCCTTGCCGGGGGGGGGGGGTGTAGTAATTTGCCCCTCCCACCATTATGTGCCTATAATTATGATCATAAGCACGTCGACAATTAAAAATATAAGTTTCTGTCTTGCCTCGGATTTCATGGTTGTCTACATACTCTGAAACATTGAGGCTTAATAGGCAAAGGTCGGTCCTTACTCGATAGGAATTTGTTTTTGTTCTTCTTTAAAAGTACAACCGTTATATGGGATTCATGACTTTGTTATTGTGGATATATATGTCGTTTTGGAAAATAAAATACCCTTTTGGATGGTTTCGTGCCAAAAGTGTGTGGTATACTTGAGATGAAGTATGGCTTCCTGTTATACGGCTTCCTTGTGTTTTTCTATTTCATCTGTCCTTCTTGAGTTAGTGGCCTAGCGTGTCCTTTCAGTTAGGGGGCACTGGTTTCATTGGGGTCATCAAGCTTGCTAGATGAATAAATGTGATTGTAAGTGCACAAACTGGGGGAGGGGAGGAGTGCGGAATTAGGTTTAATTATCTTCTTTTGATAGTGACGTTGGTTTTCACCTCTCCATTCCCTTATTTGCATCTTTTAATATACCTTTCCCTATACATTCATTTTCTCTTCCTTTTCGTAATTCGATATGGGTGGGTAGCTCACTTGAACTTTGACCCTTGACCCTTGTCTAGATAACAACTACTTTAAAAAAGTCAACAAAATGGTTATTTGCCATGTTTGCCATGACGACGCACATGGCTAAATGAGTATGGTAAAACCGGTCACTCAAAGGTTTTTTCCTTTTTGAGGCACTTCATGATCATTTTGAAGCGCATTTTGTTCAGGGCTTCGATATTACACCATATCACAGACACTGATAACACGTAGGGCCATGTATCTCAGATTTAACATTGTTAAACGATCCCTTTAAAAGTAGTTTCTATTATATTCAAATTGGAACCTAGGTATTCTGGATATAGCAATAATTGAAGGGTCTTTGAGGACGAGCAGTTTCAATGCTGATGAGGCTGCCCATGGTAAATAAGATTATTAATATTATCATTGTGTGTTTTAAGTACCTTGCTATTAATCAATTTTAAAAAAAATCGTCTAAAGTAAATGAAAAGGCTTTTAATCACTGCTATCGATTGAATATGATGGAACTTTTATATCCTTTTCTGGAGAAATTGCCCATTGAGAGCGGATACAATGTTCAGCGGAAGCATTCAAGTGGCTTTTGAGTGGATTCGCGATGCAGAGTTCAATATAGTCTGGGGGAAAAAGGTGTTTGATAATAATTGGATCGGGTTCTGGGTTCTCCTTAGAAATTGTGCAGATCCTGTCTTTGCCGGACATGCTGTTGCTGCCTTTTCTTGCTTCATAGTGGCCATAATACGAGAACATTTATTTTCGTGTATATAAAGTAAAACAAAACCACACTAATGACATTTTGTTTGCTATTTATTTCCGTTTATTTGGCAGGTTCTGACTGCAGGCGTTGATCAAAAAAGTGCTTTTCTTCGAATCTGAATTCGGTCATGTCGCAGAATTTCTTTTGACGCGTCGCACATAGCAGCAGCTGGCTTCTCGGTGATATTTGAATGAACTTGAACTCCGTCCGCTCGCTCGGTGTGCAGTGCACGTTCAAGCGCTGATCTTTTACCGAAAGAAATGGGGGCATTTAGATTCGGAGCGACAACTCGTATTACATCGCTCGCCGCGACAAGAACAGGTGCATTGAACCGCGTTCACACATTACAAAGTAAAAAACCTTCCAAATATGATATTAATATTACCAATATTAATACTGATGATGACTACTATTACCAATGATAATAATAATAATAATGATAACAATAATAGCGTATTTCTTTGCTGTTTATGTATTTTGTTAAAACATCTTTTTCAGAGTTATTTAGTAGATGTCCTTTATTTTTTCTATTATGATTAAGCATGACGAATAAACATTTTATTTAGTTTAATTTAGTCTGGGAATTACCTTGATAGGCTTGTTGGTCTTTTTTCTCTCACCCACATTATGAGTATTACATGTTTCTTTTGAATCTTTGTTTTATGTATAATTATATACACACATGTTGATTATATTTCTTTGTTTTTAACCAAATACGGAAATAAACTTGAATCGAATTGAATTGAATAATAATGATAATGATAAACAATAATAATAATGATCATTAATGATAGGGATGAAAATGATAATAATAATGATAATAATGATGATAATAAAAACGATAACAATAATAATAACAACGACAACAACAATTACAGCTACAAGAACAATAGTGATAATAGCATCAATGAAGACAATATCAACAATAACAAAGACAAAAAACGCTGTGGTAAAATAATAAAAAAAAACATCTTACGCGTAAATCAATGGCAAGAGAGGGTGAGAAGAAAATAATGCGGGCATCAAATTTTCCTTAAAGCCCCTCTAAAGTGTTGGGAGCCCAAAATTCGCCAAGAATTTAATTGCAAAATGTCACTTAAATTGTATCATAATATGACAGAGGATGTCGTTTAAGACCCACTTCTGCAAAGATCCCTTCCCAATAAAAATGTGTTTGATGACAAATATTGATAAAAGAATACATCATTTGGGCTTTCCGTTGTATAACTTGTAAAAAAAGTTGTACGCAGAAAACCTAAATGTTTTATTCTTTCATCAATATTCGACTTCAAACACATTTGTCTTGAAAATCCTTGCAGAAATGTGTCTTAAATGACATCCTCTTTCCATTATGATACAATTTATTACTGAAATTTTGCTATCAAATTTGTGGGGCTCCCAACACTTTGAGGGGCTTTAACTTATTCGCTTATCTGTTTGCTACAAGGTAAAGAAATGCAAATAAGCTTTGTCTTCTTGTCTCGACGCGGTGATATTTTGAGGCGGTTTACAACGTCGCGTGTATGAACGCGGCTTTAGTTTTCACAAATGCCATAACGGGGGTGTTAACATGAAATGAAGTGCAAATCTCCCATTGCGGAGATGGCTATCCGGGGACAGGGGGAGGGGGGACCATCATGAGTATATACATGATTTGTGGAATTATAAAAATGTATGGGCAAGGACAAAATAAGGGAACAAATAATTGTGTCTCGAGTTTGCAAAACAGTATAAATGGGGCTCTGCTTTATCATTGGACATTGTTGATTGGTTGATGGGTGATGTTAATGATGATTATGATGGTGATGATGATAAGTGCTATATGATTATAGTGAAGATGTTGATAATAACGATGATGATAATGATTATAGCGGTAATGATAAAGGTGATGACGATGCTTATGTTATACATGCTAGGATGTGCTTTTAATGGGCACGACGGACATATTTTTGTTGTTGGCCACTGTCAGCTTTAAATACAGT
Source organism: Strongylocentrotus droebachiensis (assembly GCA_035222895.1). Lineage (NCBI taxonomy): Eukaryota > Metazoa > Echinodermata > Echinoidea > Camarodonta > Strongylocentrotidae > Strongylocentrotus > Strongylocentrotus droebachiensis. Next base: position 65,780 of record JAVYIG010007561.1, read on the forward strand.
ATCATTGGTATCTCACTGCCGTTACCTGGTTAAGACGACAGTGAATGCCTTCACTATTCTAGCTGGAAACATGTACCGGTATGTCATAGTAAAATGCAAAACCATGTACGACGTCATAACTCTACCATGCATCAGGGAGTTCTTGCGTCTTTATCATACGAATAACGAAAGTATTTTGTTAGTCCTTGGCTTAAAAAACAATAATCTTTCATTACTCAAAGAAAATGAACTATATTGTATCAGGACTCATATTAGTGAAAATGAATTTCAAGATGTTTCATCAGAATTGTAAACATGCTATCTCAATGTACTTTATTTTTCAATGAAGCCAAACAACGTAACGTTTTTTTTTTAGATTCCTTTCCCGAATGAACTTTGCAGAGCTGTAAAGGGAGAAGTGGGGGGGGGGGGGGGGGGGTCTTAGCAGTGGATAGCGTGGGTTCAGCTATCAAGGGACACTAGCATCAAGGAGAGCGAGGTTAGTGTGAGTGTTTGTGTGTGTGTGTGTGTGTGCGTGTGTGCGTGGGGTTTGGGGGGGGGGGGGGGGGGGGTCACAGGTCCTTTTCTTTGAATGAAAATTAAATGCCTATTGGTTATGATACTGATTAGGGCAAGTTCGGCAAGGGGTCCTATGAGCTTCATTTTTCGGTCTGTCCCCTTCCCTTTCCCTTTCATTTTCTCTACCTCTCCCTCCTCTTTGCCATTCGATGGCGCGGGAAGGGGGGGGGGGGGGTGCACATGTATGCCCCGTAACTCCAGTAGCTTATTGTGGGAGGTACTTGGAATGACGGTATAATTGTTTTCGTTTACTTTGGCAGATGATGGCGAGATCATGTTGGATTTGATCCAAATCTAGTCCACGCAATTGTTATGACGTCGCGTACACGGATGTACGGGGGTTCAAGGAAAATGAAACCATACAGAGTTTACCTGATGGCATTATCCAAAATTGTGAGCCAGTTAAAAATATTTTTAAATCACTCCTTTTTGATTACTTAGCAAGGAAAAAATCATTCCAAGGTCTGCAGTTTCCTTTGCAGGCCATTCTCCAAAGGGAGTCGCCATTTTGATCAAAATAGTGACGTCAGAGCGCATGTAGTACAACTTGCGAGATACCAACTGGTCTTTATTTTAGTATAATGTAAGACACTCACCTATGAAATGCATTACAATAGTTTCCTAATAATACATGTAGTTCTTTTTGTGTAATGTATTCAAATGAATGGATATTCTCTCATAACTATGATGGGACAAGTTTTTTGGTTCAGCTGTTTGAAAGAGTTGAGCACATTCTTTTTGGAATATTTGGTGTGCAGTCATTATATGCAACACCGGACACCCTATCCACTTTATGCAGGTCAATGGATATTTACGACTTTGACATCAAAATTAAATCAAAATGACGACTCCCATGGAAGAATAGCTAGGAAGAAAGCTGCAAATCTTTGTAATTGTCAAGAGAAACTTTGGTTTAAAGAGTAGGCCTATATGCTTAAAATTAGTGAACAGATCCATGCTTTAGGACAGTATCTTTTGAAGAGTAATCGTCGCTTTTAAAACCCGAACTCCACTTTATCTTTGAACATGTCTTGATGGGTTAGCATGAAATCAATTGACATGCACATGAGGTTGGTGTTTCTCATTAAGCTACCGCAGAGATCCAGAGTCCATTGTGACGTCACTGAGGTACATCGTACAGGGAGATGTATTTGTGTCTCAGTGGGCGACCTTTTTATCTGTGTCGGTGTAGGCTTTCATGACTTTGTTCTGTGCTCACTTTAATTATATACACCTTTGAAACATTGTTTTGGCGGATATCTATAATAGGGACTTTTAGATTTGCACAACGACAACGTGGATTGCTACGATCGACGTCCTTTTAATGCACTGCTTTGAATGGACGTCACACGTATCAGTCCATGCAAATCTAAAAGTCCCTAATGACGTTCTCCACGAACGTGTTTACCATTCTCCTATTATTTTATCGTATTTTTGTTTAATATTCAGTGAATATAATTGTTTTTATCTTTATTGAATTGCTGACATTGATGTTTTGATGGAAACTCTCTCATTCTGTATAAAAGTTGGACACCTCACTATCTCTCAATATAAATACCACATGTTTTCACTCCCTCTTTCTTCTGCACCTTCTATTTTCTATATTGCATATATACTATTGTACTATCAGTAAACTATTAGTTTTTAAAGGCACACTGTCCTACTTGTAGCTACTTGCTCCCTCTATATAGAAAACTTCCCAAATCGGTGCCTGTTGGTCCCCCATGATCCTCTTTTTATTATGTTAAATGAGAGCTGAGTTAATGAGATAGCCACCTGTCACAGTGACCTCGATGGCTCGCTGTGTGGTCTAATCCCTTCTAGCTGCAGTAGTAACGCCTACCTTTAAAGGTAATACAAAGTTTTGGTATGGGGTCATGAATTTGGTTCAAATGAATATATTGGAAGCATATACGATCCTACAATATTAAGTGATAGTTGTCGCGGTCGAAATCGACTCTAAAGTTATGAAATTGTAAATAATAAACATTTTATGTTGAATAACTCCCTCTCAAGGTCAAGATATTAATTATGCTATAAAACAATGCTTATTGACTAAGATCGACCGATTAGCTATTGTCGTTCGGAAATTATATACCACAACTACATACTCTGAAATTTCATGGTCTTAGCTACCATTGTACGGCCGTAGGAGCTATTTGAAATTTATCAAAATTTACCGGGAGCACCGGTAAATCTTTATAATCAATTTTTCTCGAAAGCAGAAGTGTTTTAGGGGCTAAAATTTCTGGTGTTTTTAATACATCCACAGGGGCATCCAAATATATCAAAATTGTAAAGAATCACTATCCACCGATTCTTCAAAATTTCCCAAAACTTTGTAATACCTTTAAGTAATGAATTCTTTTCATTTTTTAAATCGATGTCTGCAACATACACATTTTTCATTTCCTTTCCTTTTGCCTCTACTACCTTATACAATCATTTGTATTATTGTATGATTATATTTCATGTTGTTTTGGTGTCATGTCGAAATATTATTACGAAACATTCCCTTATCCAATTTGCATGGAGACGATATGCATTCAGGGGGTACAGTAATTGAATTCCAGAACGATTTTTCCATTAAAGTGCCATAAGAGAAGAAAACATAAACGAAATCACAAAACATTGATATGTCGTAATGGAGACAGAAAGGGACATATTGAGTCTGCGAGTGAAACCAATTATGAACAATTTGATAAATATTGGACAGGAAAATCTCAGGAACCTAGGGGGAAAAAAAGGGATTTTAGTATAGATCAGTTACCAGGAGGAGGGAGAAAGGGTAATGATGGGAAGGAAGTAAGACGGTGTTGAGGGAGGGAGGGAGGAAGGGAGGAAGGGAGAGAGGGAGGGATGGAGTGAGAGAGAAAGGGGGAGGAGAGGAGTCGAAATGAGAAGAGAGGAGAGAGAAGAGAGAAGAGAGAGAGAGAGAGAGAGAGAGAGAGAAACAAAGAGAGAGATAGAAAGAGAGAGAGACAAAGAGAGTATGTAATTGCGATTAAAGGGATTGGGTATCTTTGCCTCAGATTCTAAACACAATCCTGGATTTAGCTCATGCTGCAATCGTAATTATGAACCTTTAGGTCAGTCAGAAATCCAATGACTTTTACAAGCCGATCGCCTGTTTGATTATCAAAATATTTATACTTGGAATCCGAAATTTCAAAAACCTATAACACGACAGACTATTGGAGAAAATGAGTATGGTAAAACCTGTCACTTTTTACTTTTTTGAGGCACTTGATCATTTTGAACGCAATTTGTGTAGGGCTTCAAAATTACACCATATCACAGACACTGATAACACGTATAGGGCCTTGCATCTCAGATTTAACATTTTTAAACGATGCCTTTCAAAATGATGGATGGGAGATGAATAGAGATTATCATGATCAGTATTGATAGATGGAATGGGAGAGGGTTGAATGAAGATAGTCAGTGAAACAATTGGGAGGGGAGAGCGTGAACGGGAAAGGGGGTAGAAATAAAGAACTTGCAGGGTGAGAGAAAGATGACACACCGTGAATCAGAGAGAATTGGAAGTGAAGAACAAACGAGAGAGCGAATGTACATAAAGGACAGAATACGAGAACATTACATTGCAGAGACAGAAAGAGAGGGGGGGAAAAGACATACAGGGAGGAGACGAATGAGGAAATGAGACATTTCAAACAGAGGGTAATTCAGAAAGAGAGAAAGAGAAACAAAATATGTCCAGAGAGTTTAATAGAAATGGAGGAGACAGGGTTTATGAACAAGAGACATATAGACAATGTAGCGAGAGAGAGAGAGAGAGTGAGAGAGAGAGAGTGAGAAGGTGTATGGAGATATACAATAATAGTGGGAGAAAGGGGAGATGTATAGTTACGAAAACAACAAGGTATATGGAAAAAGAGGGCATCTTCGAGACAGGAGAAGAGGGTGACGGAAAGAAAGAGAAAGAGAGAGATAGAAGACAGAAAGAAAGAACATGAATAGAAACAAAGAAGAAGAGAAGATAGATGAAGAGGAGAGAGAGAGAGACAGACAGACAGAGAGAATGTAGTACGAGAGAGACAACGCATCGCTGCATCATCACCATCATCATCATCAGGGCGACCAGCCAGCCAGCGAGCCAGCCTTTCACAAGTCATGCAGCGCGCTGACATAAAAGCTATCTTTCCTCTTCTTTCAGTAGCGCGCTAGAAGTCGGAAGGTGTAGGCGTACATTCTCCTCGCCTCTCCCATCTCTCCCACTACATAAAAAAGCGACCCCGGATAATTCGGACTTTTTCCCCCTCTCCTATCATTCATACGCCGACGCAATCTCTCTCCTTTTTCACCTCGAATTTGTGTGTGCAAAGATGGACAACCAATAAACGGTGAGTCCATTTTTTTTCCTTCTTAATTCATATTTTATAAACTACCTTAAATCGTTCTTGAAAATGTATTCATTCCTGTTCATGTCTCATTCGTGTCTGTAAGGTATTCGAAACGCTTTTGATTGTTGGATTTTTTTCTTCTTCTCGGTTTTCAATTAATGCTGCCCTGTCAAGCGAGGCGTCGGCGGGTGCTCCTAAAGGCGAATGCACTATATTAAAGTCATCAGTTTGGAAAGTGGTTTTGGGAATCGTAAATCATCACCATCAATATTGATAGGTGTTATATATTTTTTTTGTTCGGGGGTCAGGCCTCTCCACTTCGCTCATCTCTCATCTGCTCCATCACTCTTCATCTTCTGTTTGCGATACCTTAGGAGAGAATTTAACATCAGAGTTTATCCTAATCTAAAACATGAAGTATATATTAAATGCATATACTTATAGTTTTAAAATGTTTTTATTTTGGGGGTTTAAACACTCCAAATTTCATTGCAACGAACAATCTACTTCAAAAGTATTGTGATTAGTCTAAGAAAATCGAAAGTGACACGCGACATTATTGTTGCTCCGAGGTTGCTACGGGCTTTAAATTGTCAATTAGGTTTTGAATCGGGCTGATAAGTTAGGGCCAGGTTAGGGTTATGGTTAGGGTTGGGGCTAGGGCTGGGTTAAGACTAAGGTTAGGAAAGAAATAGTGCTGCGTCGTACTAGTTATGAATTCGTCTAGTGTAGAACATTGACTATATGGAGCAATAATTGTCGCTGAAGCATACTAGAACCAAGTTGAAAACTGATGGACAATTGATGAAAAAGAAAAAAGGGAACTATTAGGGGGAGGGGGGTGGGGGTCAAACGGCGTGTTTTATGGAAGCAATGTTAATATACCTTTGTGTATTTTTCCATAAAACTAGTCATCGTCTGCTAAATATCACTGACAGCATGCTAAGATTATACATACTCTAGGATTAAGATTCATAAGAAAAATGTTTTCTTTTCCTTTATAAAACTTGCTGATAATACTGCCTCTTTAAAATCTCTTTACTTGTCAGTTGTAGTGAGATGTTCGAATTATTGCCTGATAGTGGATGAGTGTGTGGCTAACCAAGTATTCGATGGAATTGACTCATAACTGTATGAATTATCAATCACTTTTCATTACGCCACGTGTATTTTTTTTAATGCTTCGATAAGAGCCAATGACTTGTGTTAATTGGAATGTATAAATGGGGGGGGGGGGGGGGGTGGAATGCGCTAACAGCGAAGGAATTGTGTCAGGGTGATCATGATATTTGAAAGAGCCTGGTTGTTTCAATAATGCATTCATTTCACTTAATAATACTTCAAAAACTTCTAACGCTATAGATATATTATTAGTCTTATTGTTGCTGATGAGCCTTCAGGTGAAACAGTCCGTACTACCTACTCCATTGAACAGTAAACTACTCCACAATACAATTAATGTATTTTTACTCTTATACTATTTCTACTACTACTAGTACTACTATTACTACTACTACTACTACTACTACTACTACTACTACTACTACTACTACTACTTCTACTTCTACTTCTACTTCTACTACTACTACTACTACTATACTGCTGATGATGCTGCTGCTGCTACTACTACTACTACTACTGCTACTACTACTACTACTACTACTACTACTACTACTACTACTACTACTACTACTACTGCTATTACTACTGCTAATACTGCTGTTGATGCTGCTGCTGATACCACTGCTACTTCTAGCCTACATGTACTTTTACTATTACCAAAAACAGTAGTATCAGTAGTATATTGCTAAACTGCTTCTGTTACTGCCAAAGGACATAACATGTCGTTCCACGGATTGAATATTTACGGATTTTACGTGATATGAAATGATAATGATTTTACCTCTCAAATGCTAATTACGACTCTTTACAAAACCTCCCTCCTCACCGTTTAAAATCGATAGTTTCTCGGTATTATGAGGTAAACATGGAGACATCTCCCGGGGGGGGGGGGGTCTAACGAACACGGACTGTAAATCTAGTAGCTCTTCAAACTACATCAACCGCGCCAGATTCTATTTCAAAAGTATTTGCTTCCGGATCCGAACATGTTAACGCTTTGCCGTTTCATAGCAGACGAGACACACACACGCTTTTCTTGATCGAACTTGAATCACGAGGATGGAATTCTCGACAGTGACCCCATTCATACCTTGCTGGAGATACAGGAAATCATATTATATAGATCATCATTCTCCAGATGAGAAGCACATTAATGTTCCAGCCAAATATTTCTAGTTGGAATGATGAACAGGCGAGCGGTTGATTCGGAGAAGGAGGAGGATCCTATGACTTGTTTGCTAAGCCCGGCAATGATTCATCGCATTATGAAGAGGATAATGCCATGTATGTGAAGACACTAATAGAATAAAGTACGCTAAAGGGTGTGATTTATTGTGGTGGAGGAGGGGGATTGGGCAGTGTTAGGAATGAGGATGAAGAGGAAGATGGAGAGTGATGGGGGAAGATGAGAGATGAGAGAAGGGGAGAGAATGAGGAGGGGAGGGAATGTGATGATGGGGGTGGATGGGGGAGGATAAAGGGGAAGAGACACCGATAGAGAGGAAGAGACACAGAGAGAGGGAGAGACACAGAGAGAAAGAGAGAGAGAGAGAGAAAGAGAGGGATGGGGTCAGATGAGGAGGAGGTGTAAATGAGAAGGAACGGTGATGTAAGAAATATAATTTAGAAAGACAAGGTGAAAGAAAGAAGGACAGACAGACAGACAACATGGAGAGACAGGGGAAGAAAGAGAGAGAGAGAATGAGAGAGAGAAAGAAAGCGAGAGAGGGAGTAGACGGAGAGTGTGGCGAAGGAGGAGGAGGGGAGGAGGTAGAGGATGAGGAGGAGGAGGGTAGAACGCATAAATAGAGGAAAGTCAAATGAGTAAAGAATGCATATAGAGAAAATGCAAAAATGGCAATCTGGAGGGAAAATCGGTCATGCCGAGTCAATAAGGAACAGATTCCAAATAATTATAATTATTCATAAATCCCCTATTGGCATGATATAGTACCTCCACCCATGCCACTCTATATAGTTACAAAAAAACATCCTCGTATAAACGCAATCCTCTACCGGATCCATTCTGTTTATAAACAACCGCTCACTTCAATCACTAAGCCAGATTGATTGAGGTATTATTCTCTATTTTTCCGAAGTAGAATCCCTGCGAACATTAATGAAGCATTACAGACAGCATGCGAGGTTAATTTGTCTTGCTTTGGGAGTTATGAATAATTATGTAGCAATTATAACTGATCGAAGTAACTCTCGTCTATTGGCCTCGTTCGCCTTATGTTCAATCGACCGACTTATCATCGCTTTTCAGTCCTTATTTTTAAATTAAAAAAATGCAATTTCTTATTTATTTTACCGTCTTTTAAAAATGCAAATACTAGATTAAGCAATGTTCTTCTTTTAGCTATAGTCAGAATAAACCTTTTTCTTTTCAACAGAGAGAACTCCATTAATTTCTGTTTTCTGTTATCAACGCCATACCAGGCTTAGAACCCTTGACCTCTGTATTTTCACCAAAGACTGTTTAAACCACTCAGCTGAGCCCCGAAAACACCTCTGGAAGTATAAATTCAATTCATTTTTTAATTTAATTGATATTCCATTCAAGTGATGAATAATGTAGTAATAACAAATTGATTCAAACATGGAATAGGAAGAGGGTACATTGAAGTATGTATTTTTCCTTTAATATGAAACGGCATAAGTCCTCCACCCATCTCCGATCGAACGAGTTCGTAAGTCGGATGCGATTTTGTTTGGATAAATCGTTCGCTTCCTTCGCCAACTCACATTGATTAAACATCCTTTTCTCTTCGTGTTTCGAATGTTCTCTTCGTAATCCAACCGACCAGAAAAAACATGTCAAAGCAATGAGCGCTTGCTGTTTCATAACCATCACCACAATCAGCTAGAAGGAATGACATCTGGGGATAAAAATCGCCGTAATCCAATACCGCAAAAGAGATCAAAATTATTATAGTCACCCCAAGCGTTTAGTGCGATGAGATTCATTTAGAATAATTATATCTATTTGGGTGCATGCGAACATTGTTTTTGTAAACAGACATAACACATGGATTAGATAGCTAAAGATGGGATTTACATTATAAGCGCTTGATAATCATGAAATTAGTCAACCATCACGTGACAAACTTGTTTGCATACCTGCATGTATATATTTTTTTTAATTGTGTATTTCAACAAAGGAATACAAAAGTATTTTCTTGTTTAATGTGAATGCAAGATAATTATACAAGATTTAAGACAAACTAGTCATAGAAATGTCAATTTATGATTGAATAACATTTGACAACAGGTTTATGTAGGCGCCCCTTTCGGAAGAGCCCTTTTGGGCGACGCCCCCCTCCCCTCATTTCGGGAGAGGGCCACTGCCCCTGTTTTTGATCGGAGTTAAAATTAGTTTATGACGTTATCATTCCTTCGGGGATGCTACAAAAGATTGAAATGATTATTTTAACCGTTTTATGAACCGAACATTTAAGAGGCATAATTGTTAGATCGTGGCTTGCTTCACATACAATCTGCGAAAATAACCCACGTACATGTCAGAACTATACGTGCAGTTTACGTTCTTACATGTTCATGGTATCATATAATTATATAGGAGACCATTAATTGAATTAAAGCTATCATCAACATTAATTGTGAGCTACATTCAGACCTTGCAGAGTACTTTGAATGTATTTTCGTGTCTTCATCCTTATCTATATAACTCTCAAATTCTTTGTCCTTTCCTCCTTCATTCTCTTCTCATGATGTGGTTCTCCTCATCACTAAATAATCGCTTTTCTTCATATAATTGAATCGTGATTCTGTTGTGGAAACATTAATTATGATTCAACATTAAAGAGAGAGAGAGAGAGAGGGAGAGAGAGAGGGAGAGAGCGAGAGGAGAGAGAGAGAGAGAGAGAGAGAGAGAGAGAGAGAGAGAGAGAGAGAGAGAGGGGGGTGAATTTAAAGAAACATGATTATATCCTTGCTCTTGGCTTCGTGTACAATACAGACCTTGTTCCTTGTTTCTAGAATCTTATGAATGCGAGTGTCTTTCATCGCGCAAGGCACGTTCTGCCAGGGCAGACAAAATGGAATGAAAAGTACATTAGCACAAGTTTACATCGTGCATGTCATGGTAGTTTTTTTTGTTAACCCTTCTCAGTACATAGACAAAGTACGTGGTCAGTGTCTTTCGAGGGTGGTCACGAGGGAGTTGTGTAAAACACCAGTCTTTATTAGAGACGATCTAAACGTACTATACGAAGTTGCAAAATTCGTTACTGTTTCGAATGATGTTAGAATAAAGTGCTGGATCTCTCTCTCTGTTCATGCCATCGAAAACTATATAAGAGCAGTGCATTTGCGTGATGGGAGTTGGGGATTGGGGAGGGGGAGGGGGGGGGGGGCACGTAAAGTAGCATATGTGAAGTGCCCCTTGGTATGCATGTAATGTGTATGCCAGGAAAAAAGACATATTTAAATATGTTCCCATTTTTACCCACCAAAAACCACCTCTATTCCTCAACAAATCTTAACACGACACAAGAGGGAACCCTGCACTGACGTAATGCTGCGTCAGACTAGAATGGTAGTTGACGCACTAGGCGATTGTGACATCAATACATAAAAGCCAAATGAAAGAGGAAATTATGTTCAATCAATGGTGAATGAGTTCATTGCCTTTATGAGGTGAATACTGAAGTTAAATATTGCAATGTCCACGAGGTGTCGCTTTGCTTGCGTTATAATACCTGCGCTATTCCAACATGTGAAGGCAATCAGCCCATGCGCCAGAAATAAAACGCAACGCAATGCTCGCAGTAATTTTTTTAGTGTGATGTCACTCTCGCATGGCGCGTGAAAGACTGCGTCAGTCACTGACGCACGCTCTGACGCACGCTACGTGTAAATTAAAATTTGTAAACAGTACGCAATTCAAGGGCTATTACGCGTAGGTAAGGGGTTCAATCGAAAGTTCCTCTTCACGCACTATGGCCCAAATTCACAAAATGAGGTTTGTCGACAAACCTAGGTTTTTACCTTGGTCCGGAACGCATCGAAACGCGTCATAATTATGACGCACATAAACCTAGGTTTGTCGACAATCCTAGCCTGAATTCGGGCCTGTTTGTCTAAGAATATGATCCAGGAACTTAGATATGACGGTTGTAATGTGACGTCTGTTACAACTATGCTGGCTATGCTTAAAGTCACTGAGTAGTCGGCTCTCATGGGGAATTCGACACCGTTCGGGTGTTTACCCAATAACAGGTGTTGTCAATCACCAGGGTTAGCCTTGAGTTTTATGACCATTGGACCTTATGTAATGCTTTGATTTGCCCGAAGACTCTCGAGCTCTCCGAGAGATTAGGGGGTAATTCTTGACTGGACTATGGGTTTGTTGTGTGCAAATTTGTACCCCCATTAATGGTATTTCCACCAAGTCTGGTGTCAGCGAATTATGGCCTTCTGCACATGGAAACTGGCGATCCACTCCCTTTAACATCGTGTTTTACTGCTTCTGCTACTGGTCTGATGGGGCGATGAATGACGTATATCAGGAATTGAGTGAGTGACACGGAGAATGAGAAAGAGAAAAGGAGACAGAAACAGCTAAATGGATGGAGAGTAAGAGAGAGAGAGAGAGAGATATGGAGATATGGAGATTGAAACGGGGAGAGGGATGAAGAGTAAGGGAGAGAGTGAGAGAGATTGGTAAAGAAGGGGAGAGGATGTGAATGAAGGATATACGCTACTCTATGATAATCTATACCTTTATAAATTATGTCAACCTAGTGAGATAAAGAAAGAAAGAGAGAGACAGAGAGAGAGACAGAGAGAGACAGAGACAAAGACAGAGGCAGGGTGAAAATGCGGAGAAATGGGGAGAACGTAAGAAAAACGTGGATATGAATGATTTGAAAGGATATAATAGGTGCATTGGATAAATAGATCTAAACTCGTAGCACGTCACAATTTCATTGCCATTATCACAATATTTCTTCCTTTATGTTTTCATATGCGTGTGCTTTCGTCCATTTTTTCAATAAAAATAAGGAAAAACCTCCATGTGAATGCCATCTTTTACGCATTGTGGACAACCACCTGCCAGTATAAAAGCTCGAATGATGTAGATGACGTCATAACATCGCAACATCGGTAGAGAGTCGCCCAAAAATTAAATGTCAGCTCGAAAAGTCACTCCTTGATTGTATGCAAGAAAATACTTAGTTCAGCAACTGTGAAATACTTTAAAGGTTGTACGACCCATTTATGCAAAATACCAGTAACCTTTAGGCTCTATGGTGGAGAAAATATCACATTTTTAAATAGATTAAACCCCTTCAATAATTCTTTGTTTTTCATGGTTATAAACAAAATGTCATAGCCTTTTCGGAAAGGCTTTTAATTTGTATACAGGTCAACCCCCTTTAAAAAAAAATCTCCGTATTTCGTCGTTATTAACAAAATGTCAGTCTTTCCGGGAAGGGTTTTGAAGAAGAAAAAAAAATCAAAATCGTATTTCACCCCTTTTCGTATAAGTTCTTGATCAAGCCTTAAATCGATTTTCGAATCGATCGTATGGAGTGCGGTCTCAGAGATTTCCAATATTGATCGACAATTGGTTTGCTGCCCGCAAGAGGGTCGTAACTGCCATCGAAAAATACATATCTTTTACGACCTTTTTGCAGGCAGCAGACGGGTTAGTCAATTACCTTCTGCACCCAGGGAAAAGTACTTTTAAATTCACAGCTTAGGAACAATCTTCTGTTTTAAATCGATTTTAAATTATTTCCTAAAACACTCCTTCGGGATTTATTAATGTTCTTACTTGCAGACAGCAAAGTGTAAGATTAGTATTCGTAGTGTGGTTCATTATATAGAGGTAACATGGGTACACGCTTTCATATTTACTACCAGGGAAACAAAACGTAGGGTTATCACAAATCTCGGTGTAACTGTACTTTAAAACCTATGATATACAAAACAAAACTTTCAAAATAAAACGAACAAAGAATCAACAAAAAACAAGAAGAAATAAAATAGACGTACATGTCATCTACATTTTCAGGTTTATTTTAGGTCTAACATGTCAAGAGGGGTCCAGTAACATAAGGGGGCACGTCATTCTTTTGTGTACTTAAATACCAGCCTCTATCAGCCCAATGGGACTGCTACTTAAAAGGTTTTCCCTAAGACAAGATATAACTTTGTTGGTGGATTCTCTGCGTTTGTGAGAAATTCTAGGTTTTATGTGCGCGTGTGGGTTTGCGTGCGTGTATGGGTTTGCGTGTGTGTGCGTGTAGGTGGGTGCGCATGTGGGTGTGTTTTCTTTGTGGACCTGATGTATTTATCCGTATAAAGATTTAAAGTGGTTCAAAGCAAAAGGTAAAGGCCGGATCCAGTGTGTTATGTGGGAGGGGTTGACAAGCCTGATATCTCTGACATCCAAAACACACACACAAAAAAAAACATTTTTCAGGTGCCCTTTTCGTCTAAATATCACTTACAAAGCAAAGTTAAACAAGATAAAACAAAGAAAACACAAACAAGCAAACGAACTAGAATAAACGTATATTAGATTATAGATGCTAATTTACTCTACACATTTCTAATTCTAACAAGCAAAAGAATGAAAGAGCGCGGGAAAGGAAAAATTAATCACATTTTCAGATGACCTTTTGGTCTGAAAATAACACCCCTGATCTACATGTGAGAACATTCCACGTATTTATTAAAGCAAAGGATATTTGATATTAACGATAATGTGTCCGGCTGATTGCTTTAAAATGAATATGTCATGGATTAAATTGCTTCTGAGCATACAATTCCCAAGCAAGACACCATTTACGAGGATAAATCTATGAACGGATTCACCTAAAACCTGCACCGTTGAAATCGGATGCAACATTCCCCCCTCAATACATGTAGCACCAATCTTAGCAACAACCCTCCGCGGATGCGTTTTTATGGTACCCTTAAAAGCCAATATGAATCAATTTAAGTGCTGTGGAACGATAAAACTTTATTTTGGGCTTAAGGGGTGTGTCACAGTCTCGATAGCCGGGACTAAATGGCATATTAATGAGTAAAGGCAAGATAAAACACAAAATGTATACAGCATGGTTTCAAGCTTGATCACTATTTACATATTGAGCCAATACGCGCATGGCATTTAGAAATAAATAGTGAATTAAATTTTGTAATTTCTTTTTCGAGAGATACCCTTAGGTAACTTTTACAGTGCATTAAATTAGTTTAATCTGTAATGAATACATTAACGAAGTGAGTGAGTTTAATCTTGTGGAGGCGGCGGGGGTGAATTGAGCATTATGTCTAGACCTTCATTTTCCGCAAATGCACGTCCCCTCACGCCTTCTTCATCTTTTGTTTGCTGATTTCTAACCGACAGTATAAACATACTAGTATACAAACTTTCAAAACATTATAGCCATTGCTATGTCAGGCGTGTTCCTGCAACGCCTAGAGAGAAAGTGTGTGAGGTGGTTTGGTATTAAACGTGTGTGCTACTATTATGCAATTGTTCCTAAAAATGCGTCATCATATGCAAATGTATGACGTCACCAGAGAAACAGGATTTATTCATTTTTGTAAATATATTTGTATCCATAATCTTTTTTTTTAACGGGGCGGGGCTTACCAGTCTGTAGAAAACTAGGGGGTAGTGTTAGAAAAAATGCATCACGATTCACCATCATACATATAAAATAATTATTTATTGATGTATATATCCTTACTCAGATGTAGATTTTGGTTTGTTCGCATCTTTCGCCTTTTTTATTACACAATTATGATAAAAAAATGTTCCGTAATAATTTTAAGTTTTTCAACATTTCTATTTTTACTTTTGTTTATACAAACTCATTTCATTGTTTCATGTTGATAATATAAATTCTATATTGAAACGGAAATAAATAAAATCACACACAAACAAAAAAAAATATAAAAAAATATTTGCATGGGATGGGACCTTTAAATCATGTCGGCGGGGATTTTTATGATGAATAATCTCGGTTCATTGGTGATGTCGGGAATGGACCATCTTTTAATGAAGACAGAGTGTTTATATTTCATGGTGAGCATACGGGATGAGAGATCGGAGTTAAAGGCATCGTTTAACAACGTTAAATCTGAGATGCACGGCCCTACGTGTTATCAGTGTCTGTGATATGGTGTTATATTGAAGCCCTAATACAAACATTGCGCTTCAAAATGATCAAGAAGTGCCTTAAATAAATACAAATCTTTGAGTGACCGGTTTTACCATACTTGTTTTCCCCAATAGACTGTAGTGTTATGAAAACTGTTAAGAAAACGCGAAATTTGGTTTCGATTTCCAATCATAAATATCTTGATAATCAGACAGGCGATCGGCTTGTAAAAGTCACGGGGTTCCTGACTGACCTAAAGGTTTAATATTATCTTTGCAGCATGAGCTTAATCCAGAATTTTGTTTCAGAATCTGAGACAAAGTTACCGGATCCCTTTAAGAGCATGCAAGCACCACATGCTGTCGACAAATTACAGTCTCTTCATGTTCGCGACTATAAACACCGAAGAGCTTGGTTCTGATTTTGTTTATAGCAGGCTGGAATTGATTTAAATGGGAAAAACCAGGATTTGGTTTTAAAAAGGGGACGTTTAATCTCAATCTTGTCAATCTCAAACCAGAATTGTAATGGTTTATAATCATTTTCAATTTTCAATGGATTTACTATTCAATCAAAATCTATGCTTGTTATTGTGTAAGACAACCATTTAGGTTTATGTTGGTGGGATCCTGCAAATACGCGTATACACATCATGTCATGTGCAAGTTCTTGCAAAAAGGAGCAATAGAAAATATAAGTGTATTTTCCTTTGGAATGCTAAAGCTCCCCCCATTCTTTTCGTGAGGCATATAGAAAAATAATACAACAATCACCAAGCCCCCCCCCCCCAACAAAAAAGTTCCCCAAGCCATCCCCCCCCCCCCCTCCCAACCCTTGTCTAGAAGCGCTCCGACAGAGACTCTACCAAGGCTATAATAACGTGTTCTTTCTAGCTCGCAAACAATAATTTCCCAACATTATTATTCCTGTAAGCATGGTAAGATACGTCCTGAATTCGCTTCCATGGAGAATAAGAAAACGTATAGATAATTATGTAAGAGATACGATTAAACAAGACAAATCCTACCTGGGTTTCTCTTAATATTTTTGTACAATATAATTCGAATGATTTATGTCGATGTGACATTTACAGAAATTCACGCCTAGTTTGATGTGAACCACTTAGCCCATGTCTCTTTAAATGACATTGGAGTATTGTGGTACCAAATTAATTTAATATTCACTTCAAGTCTTTCAAATTTCCTTTTTTTTAATCGCTACGAGACATAAGGTTAGCCCTTACGAGATTCTTAAAGTGACTCAGTAACATTACCTCAGATTCTTAAACAAAAATCCTGGATTTAGCTCACGCTGCAATCATAATTATAAACCTTTAGGTCAGCCAGGAATCCCACGACTTTTACAAGCTGGTGGCCTGTCTGGTTATCAAGATATTTATGATTGGAAATCGAAATTTCAAAAACTGTTTTTCCGACGGTTTTTATAACTCTACAGTCTAATGGAGAAAATGAGTATGGTAAAATCGGTCACTCAAAGATTTTCACTTTTTGAAGCACTTCATGATAAAGACACGGTGGAAACCTTACAATGTTCACGGAGACGATTACATTCTGACGAGTGAAGAACGTGGGCCAGAGTAAATAATCGTATTTTAGTCAAACAGGCTGATGTCACAGCAGTAGGCAGGAGGCAAAGGCTTAATTGAAATGTGTGATTGAGGGGTTAATATCAGTCTACTCCATGTATATGTCCATGTCAAGATAGAAAAGGGCGGGAAATTTATAACGAAATGTGATGTTAAGCGACGGTTAAACCCTCCCAAGACATATTTATTATCCTTCTCTAGGGGCGCTATTGATACTGTCGTTCAGAAACGTGATTTTGAACGAGTTATGGATATTATAATGTACTTTTCTGTCATCTGTGAGATATTCGCCGGACACCCCCCCCCCCACAATAAACGTTACAGACAGTGGTGTCACAAAGGTTCATGTTGGATGAACTGGTGTTATGGGTTAGGAAAGAGGGCGAAGGACCTACTATGTGGATGAAAGACGTGTATCAATCAGATATGATTATTTACGTCTGGTGACTGACCTTTAACGCCACCACCCGAAAGACGGAAGAGATGTGAGGGTGGCGTTATTAGGTTATCGAATGAGCCCTTTCCCTTTTCTGAATTCCCCTTTTATTCCGACATTTTACAAGGGGGCAAGTGCCCCCGTGCCCCCGGTGCCTACGCCACTGACAATATAATCTTGACAGTGCCTGGTAAAAATGGCAAAGAACCAGATAACCTGACAACATGGCAACATCCAAGGCCTTGGCCCAGATGCACTGAGGCGAAATCAAACCCATCTTACTACTGCAGATTTGTCATAGACGGATGACTCTCGGAAACTGAGTAGAACACTGCCCATGATTTCAATAGCTAATTTACAGTAAAAACAAATGGTATACCTGATAGAAATATGCTGATCTTTGTGCCTGGGAAAGTTTTTGCCCGAGGCTTGTCCGACATAGTAGTAAGAGAAGACGAACTAATGTGTGTATATACTATAAAGCTATGTCAAAGAAACGATGGCTGTGATAAGCTTCGCCGTAGGGCAAACAGCGTTGAAACATCCATAAAACCTCAGTCACACTGTCAAACTGACTCCTCACCGATACCGAACCGACTGAATCCTTTCCATTAGGGGGTAATGCAAGATTTGTGCGGTCTTTTGTCGGTCTAGTGCCGGTCTCTTGCGTGTGAATGAGCCATAAATGTGACTGAATCTATCCTTTGACAACAATGATGGATATGTTACTGGTCGGAATACCCACCTCTTAAGACATTGTCTTAGAAAGATAATGGACAAGAGTTTCGCAGTTCACTGATCCCGAAAGAAATACATATTTTTATATTTTCGCGTTGGTGTACATGTCAGTTATGGTTTATATGCTCTCTTCACACAGAGGATTGTACGTCTACTCTTTTAGAAGTCATAGTTATTAGGGATCACCTCGTAAATGGAGTTGAATCCATTCCTAATCATAGTAGAATCCACTCTAAAGTAGCGGTTATAATTACTTTTTGAAAGTGTATTCTTCTTTTTTTGAGCATTGCTTTCGTACATTATAGAGTTTCAACCAGTCTAGTCGTTTTTCCCCTTCATATTCCGTCTTTGTATGGTACCGTATTTCCTAAGATGACCCCATGGAGATGCATAAAGATTTTCTGAGCGTATTAATGTTGTGTTGCATTTAGAACACAGTGGCAAGTTTGAGGGTGACACGATCGGCCTTTGCCCCTTTTGAATCATAAGTAGAGTGCCCAACCTGATCAACTGAAGTATAGGATTCTATAAAAACCTTTATCAATTTTCTGAAGAAATATCTCTACACCACTTCATAAATAATCAGAATCATGAACCCAGTGCATTGTTTTTTCTTTTTCTTAAAGTGCATAGAGACATGCAATTTTGCTTATGTGTAATGCACTATATACAATTGTTTAATAATTATTATTATTATCAACCTAAAAGAGACCAAAGTACAATTTACAACACTGTGCCCCCTTTACAAATGCTCGATCTTCCCTTGTATAACGTTACACTATTAAAGTAATTTCAATTTATTCATTTTAAGTAAACACAATTTTGTTTATTTTGTACTTGATTTAATTTTCACCCCAATACGTACTGTAAAAGTAATATGAAATTCCTCAATTTCGTCCCGTCTTGGACAACATAGAGTAATACTGTATAGTACTTTCCGACATGTATTGCATGGACATACCTGACAACATGTAAGCGTGCAGAAACGGCGAGTGTGTGTAGAAATGTTCTAAACTTCTTTTGTTTTCTTCTTGGAGACGTCTCAGGTTGTGTTTGTTTATAGAAGAATGTTGGCCGTGACCTGTTTATGTCTTCTTGTTTTTGTCTTGGCTGAGTTCAGTGGCGATGTGTGGGAGCCTGGGAGGTAGAATGAATTATGGAGTTATATCGCACCTGTTATCACAGTCTGCTTAGCAGGGGCGTATCCAGTATAGGGGGGCGTTGGTGTACGCATTCCGCCCCAAATTATAGGTAAAAATGGTCCTGATATCGACCTACCCCCACTAAAAAAAAAAACATATTTTGGGAGAGTGTGACGTTCATAAGACCACTGTTGTGCCTTCAACGATTATAGGGGAAACAAATTATTTAGGGACATGCCCCAAACCCCATATCACTGATGTGCCTTCAGTAGTGGTACATTTCCGCCCCCCCCCCTTTTATAGGCAAACATGGTATAGTAGAATCTTTGGACCGTATCACTCATCTGGTGAGCTTCAGTCATGTTACAATTCTTGCCCCACCCCTTCTCGTGTATAGGCAAAAATGGTTTAGCTATTACCCCTGACATAAATAATCAAATAATAAATTATTTGGAGATCATGCACCAGTGCCCCTAGTCACTGGTGTGCTTTCAATCTTGTGTTTCGTTCGGGGTGGTTATCTTTCGTTAGGTATTTGTTGAATGTTGGATAACTATGTCATATTGCCCATAGATAATTTGTACATTACCTTGCCCCAAAATTGAAATATCTTGGGAGCGTGCCCTAAATTCCTTATAACTGTTGTGCCTACAACCGTTGCACACATTTTTTGTTTAAGTTTGGGGAGGGTAATAATAATAATAATAAAAACGTTATGTTTATCGCTGCATGGATACATACATGTACACCATTACCAATACATCATTTACATTCTTCGAGGAGATTAACGTCGAACGGATAACCCTAAATATTCCCCCAGCGTGTTCTTATGATCTGTTACAAGGCTGCAAACAGTTACCTGGATGTGTTTCTACGGAGAAAAGGGGGTCAAAGGTTAGCAAATAAAAACGAACTTGAAGACGGGTGCCGCCAATTCGTCATGTGATCTTATATGCCTGTAGACATGTTCAAATCTTCGCAAGTATTACAAGTTTCACTAAGAATATTTACTTGCTTGTCAAATAACTTTTGAGCGAAAAAGTACCTTTAAATTTGTAAAGGGGAACTCAATCGTGATGAGCGATTTTCTTTATTTACTTCAATCGCAAAAGGTTACAGATAGCACATGGTACAAATGACCCCAAATATCCACAGATCTTTTACACATGGAGAAGTTCCACTTTGAGCATATTAGAATAATAACTGCCAAAGTCCTAGATGTGCTTCATGAATACCTTTTGTTTGCCCTCTTGAAAAGAATACTTCCACCTGCGTATCATAGAATGTACCGTTGGTGCATAAATGAATAATGTTACATAACTTTCATGAGCGCATATCCAGTATTCATCTCTGTGGGTTTTACCTTTTTGGTACAAATGACCTTTATCTGCCCATGCGCAGATTGTATCTGTAAACTCCCTTATTTTAAACCACGATGCAGTAGCGGTTAAAGAGGAAGGCTCGGAGGCCCTAAACTCCTCCCCCCTCTCACATTAAAACAAATATATATATATACAATGAAATAAGATTATCTTTCCTGTTGAGAAAAAAATATAAAGACTTGTGCGAGGCAAGCAAATGCTAGATATATTTTCACTATTGCTTCGTCAGTGACAAAAAAGAATAGAAATTGTTTACCTGTGACTTTCATGAAATATGAAACACTGATGATGCATTAACTTTAATAATGCCGTTACCTGATTAAGGAGATTCATTCGAAGAGGGGGAGCAGTTCAATTAAAAGGTCATTTGGACCAAAATTACGGACTTAAAAGCTGGATGTGTGCTCTCAAAAGTAATATAATAATTGTTTATTTCTATATTTCTAAAAAACTATTTTAAGGTGGAAATATTCTGTTCAAACTAGGAAACACACAATATTTTGCATGGCTACGCCATCAAAATCATTTTTAACTTTTTGTTTGTTTCATTAGATATTTTGCTATTTGCTATCCGTGCATCGTTTGGGGAATTTTTAATGCTAACTACATGACTAGACTTCGCGCGCCTGGGACAAAGTCTCTGGTTCCATTGACGCCGATTAAATAATTATTATGCAAACAGAAAAGAAATTTGGTGTGCAAAATAGGGCCATATAGATGCTTTGTTTTAATTTCAATAATTTTTGAATGAATAATCATGACTCACCTTAAAGAGAAGGCAGTTTGCGGCATGCAAATTGCATGTATGCGTACTTGCGCCAATACCTGCCGCATGATAGCATTTTAAAATGTTCATTATAATGTCTAAAGCAAAGGTAATTTTTGCAATACATGCATGTTCTCGGAATATGATTCATGACTTTAAATAACACTTTAAAGATGAAGTTGAGTTCTGGCCATGCGATTGCATTGTGGAAGAAACGGTGTGGAATCGACAGAAAAGGTTGATCATCTAGCATGTAAGAATTTGTGTGTATTGCAAGGTTCTGGAATCATCAAAATGATAGAAATTTGGCCAAGTCTTGGTAAAGTTACAAACACTGTACACAGAAAGATGTATATGGGACTACACGAACACATGGGGTAAAAATCCTACCTGGATTTTTACGATGTTACATGACATATTTAGAATATGAAGGCATTTTAAGAGCCATGCTTTTCAGGGAACATGTCTTATCTGATGTTCTTCCACACTTGCATAATAAGAATGATAACGCTTACACATTATTTTTCACCTCTTCCCAGAACTCAACCTTCTCTTTAATACCTTTGTCATTATCTTCTCGTTCACGTTCTCCTCAAAGATGATGGATTGGCAAGATTGGCTTTTTTTGCAGACACCATAATGTTCAAGGCGTTCATGCATGTAGACGAATTCATCAGTGCATTATGAAGAGAGAAGGTGTGAGAAAAACGAATTAAGTCCATTCATCATTTTCGATTAGGAATGAGTCGAGATAGACGATTGTGGCAGTGCTAATATGCAGGATGTTACAAAGGACAGGTGACTTCTTGTAGGGTAGTTTTCAGCAGAAGAAGGGTGTTTTTTCCTTCTTTT
Organism: Strongylocentrotus droebachiensis; assembly: GCA_035222895.1. Taxonomy (NCBI): domain Eukaryota; kingdom Metazoa; phylum Echinodermata; class Echinoidea; order Camarodonta; family Strongylocentrotidae; genus Strongylocentrotus; species Strongylocentrotus droebachiensis. Next base: position 87,895 of record JAVYIG010007561.1, read on the forward strand.
GTTGTTGTTGTTGTTGTTATTCTCGTTTTTGCTCTTTTTCTTGTTCTTGTTCTTCATCTCCACCTTCATCTTCTTCTTCTACTTTACCATCATCATCATCATCATCATCATCATCATCATTATCGTATTCTAAATCTTTTTCTTTTCGTCTTCCTCTTCTTTTTGTACTACTACTCTACTACTACTACTACTACTACTACTACTACTACTACTACTACTACTTCTGGTTCACATCCTCATTATCATCACCATCATCATCATCATCATCGTCTCCATTTAATCGTCATCATCTTTTTAAAATTTCTTTTTTCCCAACACAACACGATATGAGAAGTCCATTCTTTGGGGGAGTGGTGAGGAAGGGGGTCGTATCATATTCTTTTCACATTCCCTCTCCCCATCTTTCTCCATCTCTGTCTTTCTCTCTCACCCACACACACACACGCAATTTGTTGGGCCATATGGTAGGGGGTTAAATGCCCCCTGTGCCCCTGTAACTACTGCAATGTTGACTATCATTATACAAAGAAAGGGTTGATGACAAAACGGGTCTTTAACCTGTCAACCTACAAACATCAAATAAACCAAATTCTATACAGATAGACCAAATTAAAAAAGAAACTCAGAAGACCTTTTGTGTTTTTATTGATTTTTCTTTATGCGACGAAGCAATATCGTTTGTGAGATGCAGGCGTCATAGTCCATACTTCAATAAAACAGGAAAATGGCAGGTCAAATACATTGGGCATTTAAAAGTTATCCATAAACCTGTCAGAACAAATAGAAATAACGTTTCTTTGACTTAAGCGAAATCAAAAAAGTTGGGCCAAAGATTGCATCAACCTTAATGCCCACCGATGACCGGTGATGCGACAAATATTATTTCATTGGTACATATATCCTTTTATTGGTATTTGGAACCGGGTTTGGGAGACGCTGAGGCGTAATTTTTTATGAAACTGTCTGGAGCCAAAAAGGCATTAACTATGTGTCAAACGACATGAATTAACGCCTTTTCTGGCTCCAAACAGACTCATTTTCGCAGATGTCCATTTGTGTTGATGGTGACTCTTGAATAGGAGCTTGTTCCGGTCGACATCGATAGGGAATAATATAAGAACATGATAATGGGCGTGTTGGGGTGGAAATCTCAGTGAAAGGGGCTTTGATTCCCCCATCGCCCACTGGTACAATGCTCAGCCAAACTCGTCGCGGCAGAAGGGTTGTATAACTACTATGAAAGTATATGAGTTTATTGCCCTTTTAGATCTAAGCAGACGCAATAACAGTTCTGTGACTTTTCATTGACATTATCCGTCATCGATCTTGAATAATTAATCAGTAATCTGCGGAATATATAAATCTGGCTTGTAGACGGGAAGATAGGGGTTGGGATATCGATTTGCACTTCTCACACAAAAATGAAGAAAAAAAGGAGAAAAAGATGCTCGCCTTATTTATGGTTTGAGTTTCCTTCAACCGTACTAGATATAGCTTGATATAACGACCGACACTCCTCTTCAATCTCTCCCTCTCTTTCAATTATATATATATATATAATTCTTACTATTGCACTCCAACTATTTATGTTCTTTCTGTGTTTTTGTCATGTTGTTTAACGTTAAGTCTTTTTCTGCCACCTCCCCCCCCCCTCATTTTCCCAATTGTTCACATATAACTAACATTACTGGGATTTCTATATAGATATCCGCTCAAAAACCGACATACTTCTAATATAACATTTTCATAAGCAAAGGCGTTGTGGGGGTCAAACCACGGAGGGGTATTGATGTCAGGAGGATGGGGGGGCGCCGGAATATTGTTGGCTGTCTTGCGAAGGAACGAGGTCGAAAATGGGGTTAAGCGTGAGCGTGTCAAGTCATATTACTTTTTGTACGCTTCCTTCCCCCTCTCTTTTTTCTTCTTTCTCTCTATCTCTCTTACTGTCTGCCCCTTCTTTTCTTTTTTCGCCATCGATTTGGGGAGGGGACGGGGCGCGTGCCCCCTTTACCCTACCGTGGAGTTGCTTCCTACACGCCCTTCAACGATATTAGCTTTTTGAAATGAAAAACGTCAAGGACATTTTGTTTTTTTAACCTTTTGGTAATATCCAATCGACTTCTTTTATCAACCGATATCCGATGCTCAAGCATCTGAAATAACACGCGGGAAAAATGATACGACCTTTCGCACGCAGAAAGGTTTCAATGCAAAAATAAAAAAGAAAGAAATTCGAAAAAAATGGAGCCAATTCTTATTGAGTTAGTCTTTGAATTTAACATTGTTATGAGATGTTATGACAGGGATAAGACGTTAAGCAACAGGTGTAAACAAAAGTCAACGACGATATAGAAAGAAATGCTGAAATGAAATATGAATATCATTGTTAAGTGCTTGTTATGCGATTTTCTTTCTTTCTTCTTCATAGGGTCATCGTCCGCCAATAATATTGCTATCTCTTATGACCACAAAGAAAATTGAAGGCGGAAATTAATGTTAAAACAAAATTTTAAATCATATGCCATAACTGATTCTATAGCTGAGGGTGATTGATTCCTTGGCCGGTGTATTCTTTCTTTATTTTCTTTAAAAATCGCCTGTCAAATCAAATTATAGCATTTTCATATACTTTAAAGTTAAAAATGGATTTCTTTTCATAGCTCTTGGAGGGAGCGTTGAGTTTTGGAGACAGTAAACATTTTTATTGAGCCTTTTCAAGAGGAAGAATGTCGCAGTAGCAATGACACTTTGTGTCTTTTAACATTTCCGTTACATCCTTTTGATGATTGATGGAAATGAAACTTAATAAGCTGCGCAAAAATGTGTTTTTTGTCTTTCTCGAATGGAACATGAAACAAACGAGACGATTTTTGTTCACTGAAAAGTCTGTAAACTCCCTAGTGCAACCAGGAAATCTGTGTGTGCAGTGTGCACAGATTTGTATGGACCTTTGGTAGATTGCATTGCGTTGCGCTTTAATAGACGCAGAATTGAGAGTTTCTATTAATATTTATACGCTAGGATTTATTGGAAATAATGGACTAAACAGTATATTCCATAGAAATAGGAAGGTACGGTTGCTTTGTCTTAGCATATTTTTCAAAATAAGAATTGAATGCAAGATGTGTAGAACAGGTGAATATGCATGTGACACCTGTTCTACACATTATTACATAATAGCAGTGAAGGGATGTTCCTTTGTCTACCACAGCAATTGTTGAAGGTACAATGAGGAACTGTATATTTTGTCCTCTTTCTTTGTCCGTCATATTCATAGTGTATGTTGTCTACTTCCTTCTCTCTCTACTTCTTTTGTTTTCATTTTGTTTCCCCTTTTTACTTCTATTCGATGGAGGGAAGGGGGCAGAGTCTTGACGCCCTTCTGGCTTTCAGCACACGACACCATGTTTTTGTCTTATGTTTTACATGTATGTATTACATGTTATACCAATGGAAAACAAATTTCTGTTTTATACTATGGACAATAAAATCTTGAATCTTGAATCTTGAATCTTGTTCCTGTATCCAATAGCTACGCCATTGAGTATATAGATCTACCGTGACAATCATCGGGCATTGTGAGGTGTCGCACACTTTGTTGTGGTTTAGACAGATAGATATATAGAAAGACGGGTATATGGATTGATAGATAGACAGATTAGATACAGATTAGATAGATACAAATTATATAGATAGATTAGATATTAGGTATAGCGCTTCATACTACGTTTCTAAGCGCTTAAAACAATAAATCTTCTCTAGTCATTATTGACAAACCAGTCCACTCTTCTTTTCTTGACCGCGTATTTTCGAACTTGTGGTCATGTGGTCAATTGGGATGCTCCCGTGTGACACTGTGGTTAGCAAAGTGTCATCTCTATTACCACATTGTGGTTTAAGAGATGACAATTGGAGAGGAGAATCTTTTTTTGTATTCTTCAAAGTCAAATAAAAAGGTTGTAGCCTTTTTTCACATGCAGTATGTACAGCCATCCATGAAGGATTTATGTCGCTTCTCACCAATCTCTAATATATTGTGACTTGAAGGGATGATATTGTTCTGATTTATTTATGTCATTTTTTTCTCACGACATTTGTACGGCTGCATCATGACCTTGTTAAAATGAAAACATGAAAGTAAATATAACCATAAAAATATATCAAAGGGAAAGGCAGGCAAGTTCGTTAAGTCCGATTAATTTTCTTTTCACTTAAATGGCAATGGGTTCTAGGGAGGTTTTAAATCGGTGAAACATCTTATTTTAAATAGGGCGTGTCTATATTATGTCCGTCTCTAAGGTCTGTTCTCAGTCTTTTGCTTTGTCTGTCTCACCCTCTCTCCCTCTCTCTCTCACTCTCTATACTCCCTGTCTGTTTCTGTCTCTCTGTCTATCTGTGTGTGTGTGTGTGTGTGCGTGTGTCTCTCTGTGTGTGTGTCTTCCTCTTATTCCCTGTCTGACTCTCTATCTCCCCCTCTCTCTCGTACTCCATGTCTGACTTTATCTTTATGTCTCTCTCTCTCTCTCTCTCTCTCTATCTCTTACTCCCTGTCTGTCTGTCTCTCTGTGTCTATTCTGTTGTGTGTGTCTTCCTCTTATTTCCCTGT
>JAVYIG010007561.1:95000-100424 GCA_035222895.1 Strongylocentrotus droebachiensis
TGGCAATGTACTAGTCTATTGCCTTAGGTTGAATTCTTAAGTGTCTTCGCTTAATGAGCGTGGTAATCCACCTTTTCTCACCATTGCTTTCTCGAACCCCCTCCCCCGAATAATTAAATGAAGGTGCTGCCAAGGCATTCTATCAATTTGCTATTCATTATCCAACCCGCGAAATGTCGGTTGCTCTCACACCCTTACAGCTGCCTGCACCGGCCGGACCGGGTTTGAAAACGTCCAGGTGACGCCCCTCGCACATGTCGTATCTGATTGCATCGGAATGATGGAGCAAAGCATTTGACATGATTCTACAAAGTGACCGAATAGCAATGAATTTGGTGGTCTATTTTCTGATTTTGCTCTGTCTACCGAAGAGACAGAGCTCAATTTGAAATGGTGTGAAATCTTGGAATCGAGCGCGCAGCAAGGAAATGAAGTCGTCCCAAATTGTGTCCAGTTGCCATCTTAAAGGGATTGGGTATCTTTACCTCAGATTTTAAACAAAATCCTGGATTTAGCTCATGCTGCAATCATAATCATAAACCTTTAGGTCAGTAAGGAATCACATGACTTTTACAAGCCGATCGCCTGTCTGATTATAAAGATATTTATGATTAGAATTATAAATTTCAAAACCCTTTTTCGCAACGGTTTTTATATTAAACACTACAGTCCATTGGTGAAAATGAGTTGGTAATACCGGTCACTCAAAGATTTTTACATTTTTTGAGGCACTTCATGATCGTTTGAAGCGCAAATTGTGTAGGGCTGCAATACTACACCATATCACAGACACTGATAACACGTAGGGCCTTGCATCTCAGATTTGTAAAACTGGAAACGTTGTTAAACAATGCCTTTAAGCGGTTCACGGTGGAAGTGAAGTCTGCAGCTGGTAAAGTCATTGCGCGATGGATCTATATTACAAAGATGATTATAATGATATGCAAGTATCAAAGTTGCTCCTTACGGAATCCGTCAAAAGGAAACAAATCATAAAAGGCTCCCTTGGCTGAAAAAGAGTGATAGTATTATAATAGTAGCTCTGCCATACGCTATACTTGCAAATACGTATTTTTCTCAATTGTTCATGAACTGAATGTGTAATTATTCCGAAGTGTTCATTAACGTATCCAGCGATTCATATTTGCTTGTTTGTTTAATTTTGAGATCGAGCCAGAAAAGAATTTATATTTAAAAAAAAACATAAAACTGAAGAAAAAATATGAGAAAAATTACAGGCTCTGGTTGGACATTTATAACAAGTATTGAGAATGCAAATGCAAATGCAAATACAAACATGCAGTTTAATAGAATATTAGATATATTGACTCATTCACATCGTTATTAATAACATTTCAGGTATTCAACCTTCATTTGGAACCGCCTCTCGTTGTGAACAATTAGGTTAATTAGGCCGATTATATAAATGCAATCTCTCCCACGCAAGATTGTGGTGATATGAGTGGTCTTATAGTGTAAGAGTAATGGATTTTGTATTAAAGGAGGCAGATGTTCAAAATAATGTCTGAAAGCCCCCAACCCCGGCGCAAAAACAAAGAGAAAGGGTTATCAAAATGTCATTGTTCATCTATAAGTTTCTGTATGTGTTTGTTCTATTTGAATCGTTTGCTATATTTTGTGTTTCCTTAAGCAGGACCATAATAAAAAACAGGCTTTGCAGATCATTTTTGAATCTTTTATGTATATGTTTCAACAAATAGAACGAATTGGGAGTTACAAACTGGAAGGGAACACATTGATTTGGGAAATAAGGGGTAGGGGTGTATTAAAGATGGGTAGTTTGAGCTTCATTAGGGCTTGGGTCAGTTTCCTCCCCCTCCTCAATACCCACCTATGTTGTAGATTTCTACGAAGTTTAAGGTTGTGTGACTGATAAATCCCGGACAAGTTTTGTGATTCAGGGGACAACGTTTGGGGTGACAAAGGTGCAAGAATCTCGCCAATGCGGACCCCAAGTAGAGATGTCAACGGTTCGATGCCGGCCGGGCCTTTTATTATGAAAACATCTCCTTGCGTGGCGGGGACATGGATTCCAACCTATTACTAGGTCCCTGTCTCGGTCAATAGCAAGGCTGAAGACCTAAAAATAGAATGAAAGACAGTGAGGGAGATTGGATGAGAAGAGAGATAGAGAGAGAGAGAGAGAGAGAAAGAGAGAGAAAGAGCGAGAGAAGTTCGATGCAGGCAAACAGATTGATAGAAAAGGGACAATAACTTGGGATAGTTTGACATGGAGAAAATGGAGAGGGAAAACAAGATAGACAGACAGACAGACAAAATAATATCATGCCAGAGTTTCATTTTTTACACAGAACAGAACTATTGAAGTTCCCCCAGTGTCTCGATTTAAGGTCAAAGGTCGATGAAGTCATCTAAGGTAGATAGTAAAACATTATAGACACGTCATGTCCGGTGAGATCTAGTAGCTAGGGCGTTGCATTGTTAAGATTTGCATGGACTCAGTGTCCTTGTGACTCTAAGCAGATTGTCTTTGCGATAAGCAGTCTCCAAGAGGACTCAAAATTCTTAGGATATTCACTATCTTTTAGTTCAATGTCAAATATGACATGTGAAAAGCTAACGCGAAGGAGATTAAATCAGACCAAACATAGATTATAGCCATGCGTAGCTATACTTTTATCCTGAGATATTGTTTCAATTACACAAAACAAAATGTGCTTTTTTAATAAATCGGGGTTGTTATTCATTTAAACTTGATACAAGGTTAGAAACGTGCTAATGCAAGGTTGATCTTATCTAACACGCTTTGTATTCTTGTTATTATTTCCCAGCTAGGCGTGTCAAACAGTCATCTTGATTCATGAAACTTCAGAATGATGTTTCCATTTTTTAATTTGCAGTATCATGATATGGCATTCTTGAAAAAGACTGGCATTTAAATGCTTACAAATTCTGCAAAATTTAATGTCACCGTTTTGGGCCAGGTAAATGTCAGTCGCCAATTCATTAGTAAAATTTCCAGTTTGTTCCTCTTATTCTGGACACGAACGCGGGTCAAACTGAGTTATAATGAAATACCTCGATGAAAAGAAAATCGCCCACGATGTACCCTTTATCTATTAATTGCATGAGTTCACGACCGTACGCAAAAGGTTAAATGTGGAGTTACACAATATCTCCATTATTTGTTATTTTTGTTAAAGATTATTTGAATGCTGGTCATGCTATTATTATTGTAAAAGAGACTGTATGAAAGTAATTTGGAAAGAGTGAGAATGTATAGTACCTTAAAGAGGGACTGCACTATTTGTAGCTACCGTGAGTTGCGCCCTCTATACAGCCAACAATGCCTAAACGGTACCCGTTGAACCCCCATGGTCCCCTTTTTCTTATGTTAATTGAGAGCTGATTTGATGAGATAACCACCTGCCAGTGACCACGAAGGGAGGTCTAATCCCTCCTGGCCAAACTAGTGCAGATAGGCTTTAAAACCAATGTATACTGTGAGGTTTTGGAAATGATCACGATGAAAAGAAGTTGGCTTGCTGAAAAGTGCACCCACTGCACACAAAAATGGTTATATGGGACTACACACACACGTGGCATGCAATTCGCCCAAAGCATTTCAGCTTTTTCTCATCATATTTCGAATATGTCAAGGCATTATAGAGCACAACTTTTAAGGGATATTTCTTCTGTGATACTCTTCACCAAAAAAAAAAAAAAAAAAAAAAAACACGTAAAAATAATGGAAAAGCTCACAAATTGTCTTTTTTTCTTCTTCGTTTTCACCAGAAGGGATCGTTTAACAAAGTTAAATCTGAGATACAATTGTCCTACATGTTACCGCTGTCTGTCATATGCTGTAATATTGAAGCCCTAAAAAAATCGCGCTTCAAATTGATCAAGAAGTGCCTCAAAAAGTAAAAATCTTTGAGTGACCGGTTTTACCATACTCGTTTTCCCCAATAAACTGTAGTGTTATGAAAACCGTTCGGCGAACGGTTTTCATAATTTATAAATCCAATCATTAATATCTTGAAAATCAGACAGGCGATCGATCGGCTTGTAAAAGTTATGGAGTTCCTCATTGACTTAAAGGTTTATAATTATCGTTGCAGCATGAGCTAAATCAAGGATTATTTCTAAAGGATCGAAGACAAAGTTACCGGATCCCTTTAAAGAGAAAGTTGAGTTCTGGGAAGTTTTTGTGAGCGTTTTCACTGTTATTATGCAAATGTGGAAGAACATCGGAGAAAAAATGTTCCCTGACAAGCATGACTCTTCAAATGCCTTCATTTTCTAAATATTAAAAATGTGGGCCTCATTTTTTGCCACATGTTTGTGTAGTGCCATATATATCATTCTGTGTACAGTGCTTGTTCTGTACCAAGGCTGGGCCAAATTTCTTATCATTGTGATGATTCCAGAACCTTGCAGTACACGCCAATACTTATATGCTACATGATCAACCTTTTCTGATCAATTCCACACCGTTTCTTTCACAACGCATGACCACAACTCAACTTTATCTTTAAATACGGCGTTATAATTTCATATTTAAAGAGTGTACGGTTCTTCGGATATGGAAATGTCGGAGGGCATCAGCGTACAGCTGTGATGTAGCGGTCAAAAAGTAAAATGTCAAAAATTAGAAGAAGAAGAAAAAAACACATATGCGATTGACAGTCATTCCGTAGGGCTTTGGGGGTTCTTGATTTCATTTTTCTTTTAAAATGAAATTCTATCTCAGGAAATGGTCTTCTGTTTAAAAAATAATAATTCAACATTGGGCGTTGTGTACGATGCGATTCTGACATATCAGAATCATTATACCAAACATGACAAATGGCCTTCTGCTTTTATGGATTCCTGTGAAAAGACAGCTCTTTCGTCACAATGAAGTTTAGTACTGTAAGGTTTGAATAAAACCTGAAATGTAATAACTCGTAGTTAATTGTACCTGGCTCCTTCCACACCCGTATACACTCCGTGGTGTAGACTTTATACGTGTAATCTTGAGCAGATAATCACATTTCGATATCTCCAATACATTGAAAGGCCTTCATTCACTTGCGGATTTGGAATTTAAAATGAATGCTGACACAATAAGGACGTGCAATCTTTCGGTCATGTGTTGGGAGCTAAAATAGAGAGAGAAATAGAGAGAGAGAGAGAGAGAGAGAGAGAAGAGATGAAGAGAAAGATAGAGAGAGAGGGGGGACGGGGTGAACTTAACGGCATGTATTATCCATCCACCTAAAAAAAAAGGGGGGCACGCGACCTTCTGGACTGGATTCATAAATTATTTTGTTTCTTCGTGTTTTCATCAATGAAATCGTTTTCACAACTCATAGCTCCGTTTCCCCCTCTTATATCCTTTCTCTCTCATCAAACCCCCCCCCCCCCCCAGCATGCTAAATACCTATCATATCGCCCTTT
>JAVYIG010007562.1:0-100374 GCA_035222895.1 Strongylocentrotus droebachiensis
AGATTGTCCTAGAGGATGGTTGTCGTAGGGAGTAGTTGTCTGGGGGTAGTTGTCCTGTGGGGGGGGGGTAGTTGTCCAGGGGGTAGTTGTCCTGGAGGGTGGTTTTGCTAGGGGGTAGTTGTCTGAGGGTAGTCGTCCGGGGCTAGTCGTCCTGGAGGGTAGTTGCCCTAGGGGGTAGTTGTCCTAGAGAGTGGTTATCCTAGGGGTGGTTATCGAGGGGTGGTTGTCCAGGGGGTAGGTGTCCTAGAACCATACATGTAGGAATGTCTCAGTAGCGGTCGCTGATCATATTTGACCGGTCATCATGTGATAAATTCAAGTTCATGGTTCATGGTTGGCTGATATATGATCTGCCTTATGCACTTGTCATTTGTAAGATGCACCTCTTGACCCCCGGAATGGTGCGTCATGGTTGCGTCATGTTCCCCAAAATCGCGACGCACAGTACCGTCATGGCCGCAAAATGTCCGTCACAATACTGACCCTTATGTGCGTCATAGTAAGTCACTTTACCACGTTGCGTCATTTGGTGTGTCAATGGGACCGTCACTTTCTCCAAGCAGAAGTGTTTCTCAATGTGCGTCATTGGCTAATGGCTAGTCATTTTCATGAAATGGTGTGTCATATGTTTGACTCAAATGTGCGTCGATGGAATGTAATGGTGTGTCACTTTCTGTGACGGAAGGTGCGCCATGGTATCAAAATGTACGACTCACATCGGTACAATGACGCACCATTCCCGGGGTCAAGAGGTGCGTCTTACAAATGACAAGTGCATTATACACTCAAAGATCTTGATTTGTTGATATTTATACCTTTGAAGACAATCACATTATTATCAGTGTCAATTGATTTACTTGATAACTAGTATATGAAGGATAAGTTCATCTCTGTTGAATAAAACATTGATAATATGTTGGCCCTGATCTTGAAAGAAACCATCATTTTTTTAAATATATTTATATTTATAAATTACAATCCAAAGAAGTGTAATCCATGTATTTAGACCTACTTGTGGTTCACTATTCAGGTGCAAATTCACTACACTAAGGATGATATAGCTTGCCGTAAAGATTATTTGCTGACATCGATTTTAGAATGTTATTACCCATGTGCATTTACAGTACTTCCTGATCAGTTTAGGAAACAAATCATTAAATCAACCATATTAAAAACTTTAAGTATCAAAGCAACTTCATACATCGATAGTACATTTTGGCTGATATGATAGTTGTAATTTTTCAGGACAGGTCGATTTATTTTAGGCATAAATTTATCTCATAATGTTCTTCAAATTAGCAATAATAAATACTTGTATTGCTACATTGTTGAAATATATTGTAATTTCTCTGATAACAATGTGGGTGAGAATTGAGAAAAACAATAGTTTTCAATCTCACAAAATATTGCCTATTTAAAGATTATAGAGCCGGCTATTTTTGGTTTTAAAATTCCTAGCATCAAATGCAACATAGTCATGAAACAAAAATGGATACAGTTTGTGCAGAAAATTGTGCCCTTTCTACTCTGGTATCTGGCATATTTATCAATTGTTAGGGATCTGAACCAAAATTTATTGAGTGAGAGGGTTAATTAAGTTGTGAAAGAATGGGATCAGCAAGAAGCCAATAGAAATGTACAATACAACACAAAATATTTCACACCATACATGTAGGCTTACCTGCTATAAAATCATCAGCAATATATCCCACTGATATACCACATCTGTACCCTGTCTGTCCGAAAATGTATCTTCATATGAAATATCTGGCAATTAAGGCACTCTTTAGAAGGCCGGTGTACTCATCTTCGTTACTTTTCATGTTACACCATTTCCATTTAATCTTTGTTTGTTTAGCCTTCTAGAACTTCACTCCGTTCAAACTTCAAAGTTACACCACGGACCCGTCTTATAAAGAGTTGATATCAATCGCCACTTATTTGCAATTGACATCAATCGCAACTATATGCATAAGAGATAGGAGACTGTAAACTTATGATTGACTAGACTCATTAGAGGACTTGCGATTGATTTGGATCAGTCACACATCTTTATAAGACGCCTGTTACAGTGAGCAAAAGGCCGGGTCAGGCCGCGGCCTGGCCTCGCACTGTAAACGCGCAAAAGGCCAAATGCGAGGCCAAACTGGCGGCGTATTTGGCCCTGCTCTGGAGGTAGTCTCGGCCGCGGCTGGCCCGGCATTTTCTCACTGTAAACGCACGCAGGGCCAGGCTGCAGCCTGGCCCTGTTACCCCGGAAGTGAAAGTTGACCGTGTATAGGAAATTGGGGAAAAGATTCACTGCAAATCGCGCGCGACCTGATCTGCACTGTGACCCCCGGCGCGCCCCCCCAAATAATCGTTTGTTTACATGCAGAGCACCACTCTGACAAATATTGAAAGGTTCCGGTCCAGGCCACGGCCTGGCCTAGCACTGTAAACGCACAAAATTGCGGGGCCAGGCCCCGCAATTTTCTCACTGTAAACGGGGTCTAAGACGGCCCTGGATATCAATTGCCCTGTTGATATTGTTTTGGAGGTTATGCTAATAAATGGATATAAGCCTAAATGTACTTCAGTGTGTATTGTTTGAATTCATCAGATAAAAGGACAAGATATAATCATATACTTGTCCTGTTCATTACTGATTTTTCTTTTACCTGATGAGTCAACGAACTAGTTAGACCGTGGACTTCCCCCCCCCCTCCCCCCCCCCCCCCAAGAAAAAAAATGGACGTAATTAAGTATTACTTGTGATAAGATAACATTCTATGACTCTTTGGACGGGGCACACAATTAACAATTACCTTTGACTTGCCCAAAGTCATCTGCCATTTAAGTTGTTTGTTTTAAGTCTTGTGTACACTTTGCAGAATAATTGAGCTGTTAACTGTATCTGTATTCCTTTAATTTGTCATGTCACTCCTGTACTTATTAGATTTATGAGAACTCCATGCTGTAGACACTTTTGTACTACCGTTTATGAACGTACTGTTTGTTCATGCACATTATACTCATGTTAGATCAGGAAATATTTACATAGGTTTTTGTTTCAATATCATTTTATTAACGTGTTTATTAACGTGTTTATTAATGCCCTGTTGTTCCATGGGACAATGGCTAGCAAAGGAACTAAAAACTTTAAAGAGATTGTTTTTCTTGCAAAGTATTAAGCCAAATATGAGTAATTAGAAGATACTCTCTTAACTGGCTGACAGTTTTGAATATAATTATCAGCTAATGTTTGTTGGGTTTCATTCTCCTTTAATCTCACATCCACATTTTAAAAAAATATTAAAATGGGGAGCTGCATACAGGTAAATTGATTAATAATCAGTCAAGTGATACTTTGTTTTGACTATCTTCTACTTGACTGTCTCTTACAGCGTTTGTCTTCTAGGTCTCTATTAAATCACGTATTAATACCATCACAATAGGGATTCGACTTTGACCTTTATTCACGACCCTGGCCTGGTAGATTAACAACAACCTATTTGTCATCATATCTAGTGTACATGTACTTGTTACTTGTGGCATGTCTCGTGATTTTTTTTCTTCTCACTTTGGTGGAGATTCATCATCAGGTCACCTAGCTTGTGCATTGCTCCAAGATTTGAAAAGGCATTTCATGTCCAGTTACCTCTCTCAGCCCAGGAGGAAGCTAGTTGCATACTGTACCACAGTAGATTATTGAAAATCTGTTTGTTACCTAGAAACATGACCATATACTAGGCATTATAGAGGTTGAAGCCTTACATGCAGAAAGCAAACTTATTTAGATTAAATGCTCCTTTAAAGGTAAAGACCAGTTATGGTCATGTGATTGCATTGTGAAAGAAACGTTGTGGAATCGATCAGAAAAGGTTGATCATCTAGCATGTATTGGTGTGTACTGCAAGGTTCTGGAATCGTCAAAATGATAAGAAATTTGGCCAAGTCTTCATAAAGTTACAAGCACTGTACACAGAAAGGTGTATATGGGACTATACGCACACGTGCGCGACACGTGCATTTATCTCTCACAGACCATGTAGATAAACTAATTTACCAAATATATCAATTAGTAGGCAGTTTCCCAGCAAAATTTTTATCATCATGTATTAGTCAAAACATATTCTTTCACATGATTGGTAATAAGAGCTTCCATTTCATTTTTTGAAATTGGGACGTTTCCAATACTGGTCTATACCTTTAACTAATATACAAGTATGTCCACTGCCTGGACTGTTTCAGCGTTGCAATCAAGACCAATCAGCTGAGAAAATAACTCGCCCTCATCTCTAAAACAGAGATAGTTCTTGCCTTTTATTCTTACTTTTGACTGGTGTGTTTTCAGGAATGAGTGAGGGAGGAGGACATAGATGATTGAAGAATCAGTGAGGGAGGAGGACATAGATGATTGAAGAATCAGTGTGGAAGGAGGACATAGATGATTGAAGAATCAGTGTTGGAGGAGGACATAGATGATTGAAGAATCAGTGTGGAAGGAGGACATAGATGATTTAAGAATCAGTGTGGGAGGAGGACATAGATGATTAAAGAATCAGTGTGGAAGGAGGACATAGATGATTTAAGAATCAGTGTGAGAGGAGGACATAGACGATTGAGGAATCAGTGAGGGAGGAGGACATAGATGATTGAAGAATCAGTGTGGAAGGAGGACATAGATGATTGAAGAATCAGTGTGGAAGGAGGACATAGATGATTGAAGAATCAGTGAGGGAGGAGGACATAGATGATTGAAGAATCAGTGTGGGAGGAGGACATAGATGATTGAAGAATCAGTGTGGGAGGAGGACATAGATGATTGAAGAATCAGTGAGGGAGGAGGACATAGATGATTGAAGAATCAGTGAGGGAGGAGGACATAGATGATTGAAGAATCAGTGAGGGAGGAGGACATAGATGATTGAAGAATCAGTGTGGGAGGAGGACATAGATGATTGAAGAATCAGTGAGGGAGGAGGACATAGATGATTGAAGAATCAGTGTTGGAGGAGGACATAGATGATTGAAGAATCAGTGTGGAAGGAGGACATAGATGATTGAAGAATCAGTGTGGGAGGAGGACATAGATGATTGAAGAATCAGTGAGGGAGGAGGACATAGATGATTGAAGAATCAGTGTGGGAGGAGGACATAGATGATTTAAGAATCAGTGTGGGAGGAGGACATAGATGATTAAAGAATCAGTGTGGAAGGAGGACATAGATGATTTAAGAATCAGTGTGAGAGGAGGACATAGACGATTGAGGAATCAGTGAGGGAGGAGGACATAGATGATTGAAGAATCAGTGTGGAAGGAGGACATAGATGATTGAAGAATCAGTGTGGAAGGAGGACATAGATGACTGAAGAATCAGTGAGGGAGGAGGACATAGATGATTGAAGAATCAGTGTGGGAGGAGGACATAGATGATTGAAGAATCAGTGTGGGAGGAGGACATAGATGATTGAAGAATCAGTGTGGGAGGAGCTACATAGATGATTGAAGAATCAGTGTGGGAGGAGGACATAGATGATTGAAGAATCAGTGTTGGAGGAGGACATAGATGATTGAAGAATCAGTGTGGGAGGAGGACATAGATGATTGAAGAATCAGTGTGGGAGGAGGACATAGATGATTGAAGAATCAGTGAGGGAGGAGGACATAGATGATTGAAGAATCAGTGTTGGAGGAGGACATAGATGATTGAAGAATCAGTGTGGAAGGAGGACATAGATGATTGAAGAATCAGTGTGGGAGGAGGACATAGATGATTGAAGAATCAGTGTGGAAGGAGGACATAGATGATTGAAGAATCAGTGAGGGAGGAGGACATAGATGATTGAAGAATCAGTGTTGGAGGAGGACATAGATGATTGAAGAATCAGTGAGGGAGGAGGACATAGATGATTGAAGAATCAGTGAGGGAGGAGGACATAGATGATTGAAGAATCAGTGTTGGAGGAGGACATAGATGATTGAAGAATCAGTGTGGAAGGAGGACATAGATGATTGAAGAATCAGTGTGGGAGGAGGACATAGATGATTGAAGAATCAGTGTGGAAGGAGGACATAGATGATTGAAGAATCAGTGTGGGAGGAGGACATAGATGATTGAAGAACTTTCATTTCATTTCTTTATTGTGTCCATATAGGATCATTGTTTATATGCACATGAACAATCTTGCTTCAACATATGAACATAGGAACAACATATAATTGACATTCATAGGGCCCTGTTTTAGTATACATTTGATATAATATACATGATCATGATGAAAATACATTTAAATACTCTTTCTTCTTCTTCTTCTTCTTCTTCTTCTTCTTCTTCTTCTTCTTCTTCTTCTTCTCTCTTTCTTCTTACATACCCTCCATTTTTTTTAAATTCTTATATGCTCTAATCTGAAGTAGGTATTTTGTGTTAAAAATTATTTCTTGATATGGTATAACAGTAGGGGTACAACAGTAAAGTAAGTATACTAAAACAATATATATATTCGTGTAACATGTCAATGAGGGTATTTTGCATGGTTTTCACATTCTCTTCTCTTTACTGGGTTTCATTCACTACTCTTATGGAAAGTGGAATGAATGAATTAATGCGGCGACTAGTTCTTGCTTTAACAGATCTCAATCTTCGTCCCCTTCTCAGGTGTATGTACTGGTCATTAAGGGGGTGGGTTAGATCAGACATAATGGATAGGGCCTTAGATACTATTCTTTCCTTAATAATAATAATAATAATTTTTTAATAAAAAAAGACAGAATCTGGACTAATATACAGGCCACAAAAGTATTCGCCATGGATGTCCTCCAAGAGTGGACCGAAGCAGTTTATAATTTAAACCAATGTGGAAAATCAACAAGTGTAGGAGTCAGATTTACTGAATATTCAAGACTCAAATCTGCACATTTGCAAATTAAGTTAGGAGGGGGGCAAAGACACTCCCTTAACCCCACGTTCATATTTTTGACACTTTGTCTTACCAGGTTCAAGATAAAGTAGACGTTATCACTTCCCAAGTCAATACAAGGATTAGATTACATGTATCAATTAGCTTGTTCTTGGCCTTCCCTAGATTATTAAACTACTCTGCCAATTAAAACACCTAATGAATACTACATGTTCATTGACTGTATACCAAAACTTTTTGTGGAATATCAGCTTCTACCTTTGTGTAGGCCTATCTTGTGGAAGAAGTGAGTTGGGAGACTGCAGTATTTGACTTTGGTTGTTAAAATTTAGAAGAGTGATCATTGTGTTTGAACTTCTAAATAGGCAAGCATCTATTTTTAGCATACTTTCTACCATTGCATACTGTAAGTAATGAATGGCTAGACCTATAGTAACACTCATCATTTTTTTTTTCATGCGAACAATATGTTTTGGCTATTTTTCCTTGAAAAAAATTCTTCTATTTTCTTATGAAAAAAAAAGGTAATTAGACAAAAAAAAATATAATTTTAGGCTTTGCATTTGGAACAAAAGATAGTTGCAAAATATATTCAGAGTTGAAAATAGTTTAAAAAAAAACATTTTCTTTGCTGTTACTTTGTCACTATTTTTCAACTAGTTATAGACTATTTTATTGCAACTAGGGAATGTTTGTTATCTTGCAGGCTGTCGCATTGATCTCCAGAAAAACCAGATGAAATAAACATCTACCAAATTGAAATTCCATGAGTTCCTGTACCATTTCCTTTAAGGTTCTTATATTATCTCCAGCATGGGGCAATAATTAAGATTGTTTCTATAGTATTCCGAAACTGTTAGCATTAATAATCTGTGTACATATTGTAGAGTTCCCGGATGCCCATCATAACCCACATAATGGTAACCATTTGCTTTTTCATTTTGTTGTTATTTTTTATAAAGCAACTTTAACATTTTCCTCATTTTGTCCCTTCCCTATCCCTCGCTCTTCTTCCTTTTCTTCTTCTTTTTTCTTCTCCTCCTCCTTCTCTCTCTATCTCTCTCTCTCCCTCTCTCTCTCTCTCTCTCCATTCATATCTTCCTCTCCCCTTGCTTCCCTCCCTTTCCCTCTCTCTCTCTCTCCCTCCCTCTCCCTCCCTCTCGCTCCCTCTCCCTCCCTCTCCCTCTCCCTCCCTCTCCCTCTCCCTCCCTCTCGCTCCCTCTCCCTCCCTCCCTCTCCCTCTCCCACAGGTCCCGGAAGGTGATGGGGTTAGAACTCGCACCCCTGCGGATCCCGCTCCACCGGCGTCTGGAGACCCTTGCTGTGTTCCAATGGTGGTTGTGCTTCATGTTCCAAGGGCTGCTGTCCATACTCGTATCCGCGTATCTTCTTTTCTTCACAAGGTAAGTGTTTGGATATAAGGGTCATTCCATTAGGTTGGGGCAAAAAATATGTCAATGTACATGCAAAATTGTTATGAGATCTTCTTCTACACAAGGAAGATGAAATTATCTGTTGAAGATTTTTATGCAATGAATATATATATAGTAGTGCCCCACCAGAATCTTTCCTGTTTCAGTTGCTTTTCTTCAAAATCTTTGATTAATACTCATTTCTCCTTTTACCAGCGTTACATGGACATCATATTCATATAACAATTCTTAAACTCTGGTTTCATGATATTGATTCACCATAAAGCTTAAAGGTAATACAAAGTTTTGGTAAGGGGTCATGAATTTGGTTCAAATGAACATATTGGTTGTATATGCAATCCTACACTATTCAGTGATCGTTGTCGCGGTTGAAATCGAGTCTAAAGTTATGAAATTGTAAATAATAAACTCTTTATGCTGTATAGCTCCCTCTCAAGGTCAAGATATTAGTTATGATATAAAACAATGTTTCTTGACTAAAATAGACCGATTAGCTATTCCCGTTTGGAAATTATTTATCACAACTACATATTCTGAGATTTTCATGGTCGCAGCTACCATTGTGCAGTCATAGGCGCTCTTTGAAATTTATCAAAACTTACCGGGAGCACCGGTAAATTTTTATATTAAATTTTTGTCGAAAGCAGACTGTTTTAAGGGCTAAACTTTCTAGTGTTTATAATACATCCACAGGGGCATCCAAATATATCAAAGTTGTAAAGAATCACTATCCACCCAATTTTCAAAATTTCCCAAAACTTTGTATTACCTTTAAGTACTTCTGAAGATAGTTGGCTATGCTTTTTAATTTTTTATGCAAAACTCAATTTGAGCAAACATTGTTACAATTGATATAGTTTCTCACTTCTGGTATGTCACAAAAATTGCCCCAACCCTGTGGAGTGATCCATAACTCAATCTTGACAGAATGAGAATGGAATTAGTTAATTTCCAAAGTCAATCTGGATGATCAACGCTTTAAAATATCTGAATAGACATACAGGTATGTGTTAACACACTCAGGACAGGAATGTTTTAATAAACTGTTACATAGGTCAAGTTCCTTCTTCAAATTAGCAACACTGGTATTAAAGGTACTATGTCCCATTTGCAGGTCAAAAAAATGAAAAGGTTAAATTCCAAGATAATGAAAGATAATACTAATTTAGAGCTTCCATAAAAAGATGGGGCTTGAAAATGTCTTCAAGTGGGAAAATAACGACTATTAGTTGTCAAATCGACTTAGGAGCTATAGAGCCAATAAATAATAGTCTTGATTTTCAGACCATTGTACCGAATGGTCATACGTTTTATGCTGCACAAAGATTCAATCAGTTTAATTTTGGCCATCACAAGAAGTGGGTTATTGATGTACCGGTAGACAGATGCTCGTGTACCCTTTACAGCTCATTTTATGTATGTTATTACCAAAGGAGAAAAAAAAGGTAGTCAGTTACTCCTTAGTGTCCGACAGTGAAGTCTAGCAAGTAAACGGGTTTCCTTGCATAATTTGAATATTAGGACACTGCTAACGTTTAAATTTCACAGATACACTGTAGGACATAAATGACATATTCATAATTCCTGCAAAGTTCTACAGAATTTGAGGTTGGCTGCAAAAGGGACATAGTACCTTTTTTTTTAGCAGATGTTTCTGCATTTATTGATAAATCAAATATAAAACATTCAAATAACAATAATAGTACATAATATAATTGATTTACATAAAGAGTGACAACTTAATACACACAAATAAAAAATGCATAATTGAAAGCTTGAAAGTATGGGGGTAAGTAAAAATAATCAAGATAAATGCAGAGGCCAACTATCATAAGCAAAGATGCTTTAATGTGTGAATGCACATTAATTCATTCAGGGAAGGAATTTTTAAGGGTTCAGTATGCCAACTTCCCTTCTTCAAATTGGCAACACTAGTATTAATGTGTGAATGCACATTAACTCATTCAGGGAAGGAATTTTTAAGGGTTCAGTATGCCAACTTCCCTTCTTCAAATTGGCAACACTAGTATTAATGTGTGAATGCACATTAACTCATTCAGGGAAGGAATTTTTAAGGGTTCAGTATGCCAACTTCCCTTCTTCAAATTGGCAACACTAGTATTAATGTGTGAATGCACATTAACTCATTCAGGGAAGGAATTTTTAAGGGTTCAGTATGCCAACTTCCCTTCTTCAAATTGGCAACACTAGTATTAATGTGTGAATGCACATTAACTCATTCAGGGAAGGAATTTTTAAGTGTTCAGTATGCCAACTTCCCTTCTTCAAATTGGCAACACTAGTATTAATGTGTGAATGCACATTAACTCATTCAGGGAAGGAATTTTTAAGGGTTCAGTATGCCAACTTCCCTTCTTCAAATTGGCAACACTAGTATTAATGTGTGAATGCACATTAACTCATTCAGGGAAGGAGTTTTTAAGGGTTCAGTATGCCAACTTCCCTTCTTCAAATTGGCAACACTAGTATTAATGTGTGAATGCACATTAACTCATTCAGGGAAGGAATTTTTAAGGGTTCAGTATGCCAACTTCCCTTCTTCAAATTGGCAACACTAGTATTAATGTGTGAATGCACATTAACTCATTCAGGGAAGGAGTTTTTAAGGGTTCAGTATGCCAACTTCCCTTCTTCAAATTGGCAACACTAGTATTAATGTGTGAATGCACATTAACTCATTCAGGGAAGGAATTTTTAAGGGTTCAGTATGCCAACTTCCCTTCTTCAAATTGGCAACACTAGTATTAATGTGTGAATGCACATTAACTCATTCAGGGAAGGAATTTTTAAGTGTTCAGTATGCCAACTTCCCTTCTTCAAATTGGCAACACTAGTATTAATGTGTGAATGCACATTAACTCATTCAGGGAAGGAATTTTTAAGTGTTCAGTATGCCAACTTCCCTTCTTCAAATTGGCAACACTAGTATTAATGTGTGAATGCACATTAATTCATTCAGGGAAGGAATTTTTAAGTGTTCAGTATGCCAACTTCCCTTCTTCAAATTGGCAACACTAGTATTAATGTGTGAATGCACATTAACTCATTCAGGGAAGGAATTTTTAAGGGTTCAGTATGCCAACTTCCCTTCTTCAAATTGGCAACACTAGTATTAATGTGTGAATGCACATTAACTCATTCAGGGAAGGAATTTTTAAGTGTTCAGTATGCCAACTTCCCTTCTTCAAATTGGCAACAATAATAAATATTTTAACGTGTGTTTTCATTGAACAGTACTACGACTGTCATACGCCTGCCCTATATGAGATGTCTGAATTCTCTACATTATTAGACAAATCTACTAATAGTAATATCCATTTTAAAGCATTTTCTATTCCAACTCTCTCCTCCTTTGCTAGTTACTACTGGATTCCCCTTTTACTTCTAGCATGGATCTACTATGACCGTCACACGCCTGTGCAGTCGAGGTGGAGACATCTTACTAAGAGTTAAATCCATCTTAAAGCATTCATCCAAGTTTTCTATTTCAACTCTCTCCCCTTGCTAGCTACTACTGGATCACCCTTTTGCTTATAGCATGGATCTACTATGACCGTCACACACCTGTGCGATCGAGATGGAGACATCTTACTAGGAGTTAAATCCATTTTAAAGCATTCATCCAAGTTTTCTATTTCAACTCTCTCCCCTTGCTAGCTACTACTGGATCCCCCTTTTGCTTATAGCATGGATCTACTATGACCGTCACACGCCTGTCCGTGGCGGGCGCCCTTCCAACTGGATGCGGCACTGGAGGGTCTGGGTCCACATGCGGAACTACTTTCCCATCAACCTGATCAAGACCGCGGACCTGGACCCGCAGAACAACTACCTGATGGGCTTCCACCCCCACGGGGTCATGAGCATGGGTTCCTTCGTCAGCTTCGGGACGGAGGCGTGCGGCTTCTCGGAGAAGTTTCCCGGGATGAGGCCGGCCCTGCTGACGCTGGGAGGATGGTTCTATTTCCCGCTGGCCAGGGATTACATCTTGAGTTCTGGTTTGTCTACTTCTTGTCTTGTTTTCTTTTGTTTATAGTGGGAGGGTCATCAGTTAATTGCATGTGTAGAGGTCATAATTTGCTGACACTAGACTTGCAGGCCAATCAGGAAATACCCCCTTGTTTCTCGGAGAGTCTACGGGTGATGTAAATGACAGATAAAGACTTTATCATGTGGGGAAAAGACAGAGCATTACTTAAAGCCTATCTGCACTAGTTTGGCCAGGAGGGATTAGACCTCCCTGTGTGGACACTGGCAGCTGGTTATCTCATCAAATCAGCTTTCAATTAATATAGGAAAATGGGGATCATGGGAAACCAGCGGTCACCGATTAGGCACTGTTTGCTATATAGAGGGTGCAAGTAGCTACAAGTAGTGCAGTCCCGCTTAAAGGGGATCCCTATGTCTGCACACCTAACATTTTATCTAAAATTGACGAGAATTTGTGATCATATTTCTCTCATGCTTGATCTCACATTAGTCCTTTTTCACAAGATTAAAGGTAATACAAAGTTTTGGTATGGGGTCGTGAATTTGCTTCAAATGAACATATTGGAAGCATATGCGATCCTACAATATTCACTGATCGTTGTCGCAGTCGAAATTGACTCTAAATAAACACTTTGTTGTATAGCTCCCTCTCAAGGTCAAGATATTAATTAAGCTATAAAACAATGTTTATTGACTAAAATCGACCGATTAGCTATTCCCGTTCAGAAATTATATACCACAACTACATATTCTGAGATTTTCATGGTCGCAGCTACCATTGTACGGCCGTAGGAGCTATTTGAAATTTATCAAATTTATCTGGAGCACCGGTAAATCTTTATATTCAATTTTTCTCGAAAGCAGAAGTGTTTTAGGGGCTAAAGATTCTAGTGTTTTTAATACATCCACAGGGGCATCCAAATATATCAAAATTGTAAAGAATCACTATCCACCCATTTTTCAAAATTTCCCAAAACTTTGTAATACCTTTAAGTGAACTCATTCATTTTATACGCAATTTATACTAAAGTTACATGTGCTTGAAGTCTGCTTCAATTTTTATCATTTTCAGGAATGTGTGACTGCAGTCATGAGAGTCTAGACTATCTCTTGGGTGACAACGGGAAAGGAAATGCAGTGGTGCTGGTTGTGGGGGAGGGGGGGGGGGGCATTGGGTCATTAGAGGCGTGGCCACCCCAGGCTCTCAGGCTCAGAGAAGGAGCTTTATTGTTGAATTAAAAGAATACCAGCTTTAATCTAGATTAACTTTAAATTTGATGTGAGTGTGATTTTAACCCTTGTATAGGTATGTGTGACTGCAGTCGTGAGAGTATAGACTATCTCCTGGGTGAGAATGGGAAAGGCAATGCAGTGGTGCTGGTTGTGGGCGGGGCCATTGAGTCATTGGAGGCTCATCCCCATGCTAACAAGGTCTATCTTAACAGGAGGAGGGGCTTCATCGTCAAGGCGATGGAACATGGGTATGTATCCGATTCAGATTGTAAAGTAGTTTATTTTTATATAATTTCATTTCATTTATTTTTTAGTTCTGAATACATACGACCTCCAGTTTAAATTCCACTAGGAATCTTATGGAGGAACAACAACCAAGTACCAAGTACATGATAAAAATCAGTATACATTGAAACATACGTGAAGAAATATGAACCTATTTTAAACAGAACTGACCAGGGCTTCAAGATAAGCACAGCTTGATTGCTTGGGAGCCCTTGGGAGCTTATATGAGAGTAATTTGAATGTTGAATCTATTAATTACTATCTGTAACAGGAGTATTGTCAGAAGTGCTTCCTTCAATCACTGCTCATGTAATTTGGCAGAAATTATGCTACTTACCCATTTTTTCCATGACAACTTGTTTGTGCAAGGAGTTTTACATACCTTTCAATCTGTTTATTCACTGACTTGATGAGTAAGACTATGTATAACGCAATGCATGATTAAAGTTTTGTGCAGGGATCTTTTTTAGGGATTATACTTAAAGATTAAAGTTGTTTGTACATATGAGTACAAGTGAAGCATATCCAGCTTTCCTTCTGACAGATACTGTATGTACACTGGCAGTTTAACAATACCCAAGAATATTCATTTTTCATTCCATCTACACCATACCATGATTGCAAAGACCTTCGAGAAATCCATTCTCGAACCATTTCAATATCTTTTTCCATGACAACTTGTTTGTGCAAGGAGTTTTACATACCTTTCAATCTGTTTATTCACTGACTTGATGAGTAAGACTATGTATAACGCAATGCATGATTAAAGTTTTGTGCAGGGATCTTTTTTAGGGATTATACTTAAAGATTAAAGTTGTTTGTACATATGAGTACAAGTGAAGCATATCCAGCTTTCCTTCTGACAGATACTGTATGTACACTGGCAGTTTAACAATACCCAAGAATTTCCATTTTTCATTCCATCTACACCATACCATGATTGCAAAGACCTTCGAGAAATCCATTCTCGAACCATTTCAATATCTTATTGCACTACCCATAGAAATTATATTCACATTCATTAACAAGCTATCACTAACAGGCTATAAGAATCATGCATGTCCATTCCAGAAGGTAATGCACCGGGCTATTAACCCATCAAATCCTGAATTCTCTCGTTCTCATAGGCGTAATACAGGGATCACCTGGTTCCCTTATAGGCTACGGGTTAAAATTGCCTCAGCCTGGATTAATGGATTTCTTGAGGGTTTTCAACCTTGTCCTATACTGAGACAGAGAGAGAGAGAGAGAGAAATGTGTGTTGTAGAACCTGTATAGAAAAGCTGCATGTCTACAGTGGCTTATTTTTCTGTTTCCCTTGGGTGGCGTTAATAGATAGGTTTGACTGTATTCACATTCTTGTGAATCCACTCATTTTATTCTTGTGAATCTACTCATTTTATTCTTGTGAATCTACTCATTTTATTCTTGTGAATCTACTCATTTTATTCTTGTGAATCTACTCATTTTATTCTTGTGAATCTACTCATTTTATTCTTGTGAATCTACTCATTTTATTCTTGTGAATCTACTCATTTTATTCTTGTGAATCTACTCATTTTATTCTTGTGAATCTACTCATTTTATTCTTGTGAATCTACTCATTTTATTCTTGTGAATCTACTCATTTTATTCTTGTGATCTACTCATTTTATTCTTGTGAATCTACTCATTTTATTCTTGTGAATCTACTCATTTTATTCTTGTGAATCTACTCATTTTATTCTTGTGAATCTACTCATTTTATTCTTGTGAATCTACTCATTTTATTCTTGTGAATCTACTCATTTTATTCTTGTGAATCCACTCATTTTATTCTTGTGAATCCTCTCATTTTATTCTTGTGAATCTACTCATTTTATTCTTGTGAATCTACTCATTTTATTCTTGTGAATCTACTCATTTTATTCTTGTGAATCTACTCATTTTATTCTTGTGAATCTACTCATTTTATTCTTGTGAATCTACTCATTTTATTCTTGTGAATCTACTCATTTTATTCTTGTGAATCTACTCATTTTATTCTTGTGAATCTACTCATTTTATTCTTGTGAATCTACTCATTTTATTCTTGTGAATCTACTCATTTTATTCTTGTGAATCTACTCATTTTATTCTTGTGAATCCACTCATTTTATTCTTGTGAATCCTCTCATTTTATTCTTGTGAATCTACTCATTTTATTCTTGTGAATCTACTCATTTTATTCTTGTGAATCTACTCATTTTATTCTTGTGAATCTACTCATTTTATTCTTGTGAATCCACTCATTTTATTCTTGTGAATCTACTCATTTTATTCTTGTGAATCTACTCATTTTATTCTTGTGAATCTACTCATTTTATTCTTGTGAATCCACTCATTTTATTCTTGTCAAGCTACTCATTTTATTCTTGTGAATCTACTCATTTTATTCTTGTGAATCTACTCATTTTATTCTTGTGAATCTACTCATTTTATTCTTGTGAATCTACTCATTTTATTCTTGTGAATCTACTCATTTTATTCTTGTGAATCTACTCATTTTATTCTTGTGAATCTACTCATTTTATTCTTGTGAATCTACTCATTTTATTCTTGTGAATCCACTCATTTTATTCTTGTGAATCTACCCATTTTATTCTTGTGAATCTACTCATTTTATTCTTGTGAATCTACTCATTTTATTCTTGTGAATCTACTCATTTTATTCTTGTGAATCTACTCATTTTATTCTTGTGAATCTACTCATTTTATTCTTGTGAATCTACTCATTTTATTCTTGTGAATCTACTCATTTTATTCTTGTGAATCTACTCATTTTATTCTTGTGAATCTACTCATTTTATTCTTGTGAATCCACTCATTTTATTCTTGTGAATCCACTCATTTTATTCTTGTGAATCTACTCATTTTATTCTTGTGAATCTGCTCATTTTATTCCTGTGAATCTACTCATTTTATTCTTGTGAATCTACTCATTTTATTCTTGTGAATCTACTCATTTTATTCTTGTGAATCTACTCATTTTATTCTTGTGAATCTACTCATTTTATTCTTGTGAATCTACTCATTTTATTCTTGTGAATCTACCCATTTTATTCTTGTGAATCTACTCATTTTATTCTTGTGAATCTACTCATTTTATTCTTGTGAATCTACTCATTTTATTCTTGTGAATCTACTCATTTTTTTCTTGTGAATCTACTCATTTTATTCTTGTGAATCTACTCATTTTATTCTTGTGAATCTACCCATTTTATTCTTGTGCATCTACTCATTTTATTCTTGTGAATCTACTCATTTTATTCTTGTGATTCTACTCATTTTATTCTTGTGAATCTACTCATTTTATTCTTGTGAATCTACTCATTTTATTCTTGTGAATCTACTCATTTTATTCTTGTGAATCTACTCATTTTATTCTTGTGAATCTGCTCATTTTATTCTTGTGAATCTACTCATTTTATTCTTGTGAATCCACTCATTTTATTCTTGTGAATCTGCTCATTTTATTCTTGTGAATCTACTCATTTTATTCTTGTGAATCCACTCATTTTATTCTTGTGAATCCACTCATTTTATTCTTGTGAATCTACTCATTTTATTCTTGTGAATCCACTCATTTTATTCTTGTGAATCTACTCATTTTATTCTTGTGAATCTACTCATTTTATTCTTGTGAATCCACTCATTTTATTCTTGTGAATCTACTCTTTTTATTCTTGTGAATCTACTCATTTTATTCTTGTGAATCTACTCATTTTATTCTTGTGAATCCACTCATTTTATTCTTGTGAATCCACTCATTTTATTCTTGTGAATCTACTCATTTTATTCTTGTGAATCCACTCATTTTATTCTTGTGAATCCACTCATTTTATTCTTGTGAATCTACTCATTTTATTCTTGTGAATCTACTCATTTTATTCTTGTGAATCTACTCATTTTATTCTTGTGAATCTACTCATTTTATTCCTGTGAATCTACTCATTTTATTCTTGTGAATCTACTCATTTTATTCTTGTGAATCTACTCATTTTATTCTTGTGAATCTACTCATTTTATTCTTGTGAATTTACTCATTTTATTCTTGTGAATCTACTCATTTTATTCTTGTGAATCCACTCATTTTATTCTTGTGAATCTACTCATTTTATTCTTGTGAATCCACTCATTTTATTCTTGTGAATCTACTCATTTTATACTTGTGAATCCACTCATTTTATTCTTGTGAATCTACTCATTTTATTCTTGTGAATCTACTCATTTTATTCTTGTGAATCTACTCATTTTATTCTTGTGAATCTACTCATTTTATTCTTGTGAATCTACTCATTTTATTCTTGTGAATCTGCTCATTTTATTCTTGTGAATCTACTCATTTTATTCTTGTGAATCTACTCATTTTATTCCTGTGAATCTACTCATTTTATTCTTGTGAATCCACTCATTTTATTCTTGTGAATCCACTCATTTTATTCTTGTGAATCCACTCATTTTATTCTTGTGAATCCACTCATTTTATTCTTGTGAATCCACTCATTTTATTCTTGTGAATCCACTCATTTTATTCTTGTGAATCCACTCATTTTATTCTTGTGAATCCACTCATTTTATTCTTGTGAATCCACTCATTTTATTCTTGTGAATCTACTCATTTTATTACTTACTGTGTATACATGTATTTCAAATTGATAATATTGCCAAGATTCACTTTACCTCTTTTCCAACAGTGCCCATTTAGTGCCAGTCTACTCGTTTGGCGAGACGGACATCTATGAACAGATTCCCAACCCCGAGGGCTCATTCCTCAGAAGGTTTCAGGGCATGCTTACCAAGTGGATTGGATTCGCCCCTCCTCTCTACCACGGGCGAGGAATCTTCAACTACAGCGTGGGATTCATGCCCTATAGAAAGAATATTAATACAATCAGTGAGTGGTTGCCTTGAGGAATTAGTTTTGAGAGAATCCACCTGTTTTCTTTTTAAGCTAGAAACATTGCCCATATTCTGATATAAATTCAGAATTTTTGCGCAGACGTGAAATGTTTTGCAAATTTTGTGAGGGTTTAGGATTCACATAAGTTTCATGCCACAAAATAATTGAATTACAACTGACACAACATTTAATTATTGCAATAAGTGAGTGTTGTTTGCCATGAACATTAGTCTCATCACCCTTCATGAAATGTTCATGTCATGAATGTTTCAGGTTTTACTGTAGTTCAGTATTAAAGTTAGTGGTTTGTATCCCCTGCTATTCATTAATGTTTCAATAGAATTTAAGAAGGAAATGATTACATGTATGTCCGAGCTACATGCGTTATTTTAGTGCTTTAATATCTTGTAGACCTATCCTCATTTTCTTTTTGGTTCAATTTTTTTCTTTCTCTATGTTCATTACTTCCAGTTGCTTGGTATAAAGGATTCGGTTCCCGCTGGGAAGGAAAATATTACATATATGTTTGGGCTACATGTAATGTACTATTTCAGTGCGTTACTCTCTTAATAAAGACCTAGCTATATCCTCATTTCCTTATTTTTTCAAGTATTTTGTTCTTTTCTCTCTGTTCATTCATTACATCCAGTTGGTGAGCCCATCCCGGTGGAGAAGAACCTCAACCCGACATCGGAAGAGATCCAAGCGCTTCACAAGAAATACAAGGACGCCCTCATCAAACTCTTTGAGGACAACAAGGCCAAATACGGTGTGGAGGCGGATAGGAGACTCTCCATTATCTAACATCCGTGATCAGTGACTGCAGGAGGGGGGGGGGGGGGGTGGGGGGGGTTCACAAAACTTGCCATCAATGAAATATGACAGTGTTTGTTATAAGCTACTGAAATACTTGCTTCTGATTGGTTATGAGCAGATGTGTCACTGATTTTTTTTTTGGTCATTTGTCATTGAAAAAGGCTTTGTGAAACGGGTCCCTGATTTCTATTGTGCAATTCCAAGTGTTACGGGATGCCACTTCCAGAGAATTTCCCGTTTTGAATAAATAATATTGTACACACTTTTATAAATTCTACAAATTAATGAGATGAAATACTGTATCAACTAATATGAGGTACTTTCACAGCATTTTGGGTCTCGCATCTACCATTCATGAAACATTGAATTTTTACATAGGTTTGTTACAAAATGACATAGAATTTATCTTTTTTGGTCATTCCATAACATAATTATTTCAATTTCAATCTTTTATGAATTTGATGAATAATTGATACCAAACTCATCTGTTGTGAACGTACTGGTATAATATAAGTTTATACTATATCATATCATTCATTTTGTAGATTTTTCTTAGAATGTCCATACTGTTCTTTTTTTCCAAAATTGAAATTCTGTGGAAATGTAATTGCATAATGCTTGGAATTGACTTATTACTCTATACACATTCAAAACTATTGTAATGTACTGTCAGTGTATCACCATGTGCCTAGCAGAAGGAAATAAATTGTTCTGAAATAATATATACAGTCAAACCTGGTTTAGCGACCACCTGTCTACAGAGACCATATTATTTGTTTCCCTTGAAAATGGTTTCTTATTGAAACACGTACTTAAGGAACCTGTACATACAGACCACCTGTCTGTAAAGACCACTTTTTGTGTCTCCCTTTGGGTGGTTTTTATAGACTGGTTCCATTGTATAACACAGTGAAGACTATCACAAATATGACAATGACTGTGGACCCATGCCAAACCCATGCACTGTAATTTCCATCCGCCATCTCCTTGTTCAATGTTGGAAAGTGTATTCATGATGATTTTGTTAGCTTGAGAGATGAGATACCGGTAATAGAAATAACTGTAAACCATTATTGTATAGATAGAGCTTGTCATCACCTCATTCTGATATCAAAAGAAGATTTCTTGATAAGTCAGACAAATTGATTATCACTGCAATTATAACAGGCTTTGAACTGTAAGAATAACATGTGGAATGAAACAATAATTTTGGGGGTGTTAGATTTTGTTTAAAATATTGTTTGATATATTATTGTTTGATTTAGAGTTTTGGTGTATACTCGAAGAACTACTGTGATGTCGTTGTTTTTTTTCTTCAGTTTCCATGTTATGTGTAATTATTTGATGATTATCATGATGTATAACTTGACAAGAAAATATCATATACAACATAGAAATCAGAGATAACTAATATATATGCTGCTATACTTAGAATAGATTTTTTTTTTAATTCAAATATTTTTATTCAAATTAAACTTTTCAACAAATATACCAGTAATAACATATTTGCCTTCAAATCACCTCTTGCCTTAATTAATTGCCAAAAATATGGAATTAGAGGCAAATCTATTCATTGTTCCCTGGATAAACCCAACAGTGCCTTGTAACTTGCTCTATAATCTTAAATTTTGTTTTTTTGTTTGACATGACTGCTCAGAAAGTATTTGAAAGCTTGTTAGTATTTGAAAGCTTGTTAGTATGTAACCAGGGGACCGACGGCTTAAGGTCCTCTTTGATGGACTCAGTAATGAAGATTAATGCCTTACCAAAGGGCACTTTTCTATACCATTATGTAGTTGAGTTGCCAGTTTAACTTGTTCATACTTATGATTTTGAGGGGCAGTTGCTAGATTTGAAGATAGTTGTGAAATTTGTTCACGTACATGGGCATAGGATAAATCATGGAGCTCTGAATCCCCCCCCCCCCCCCACCAACACACACACATACCAGACCTGCCAACCAGTACGATTTAGTACGAGTTTTAGAAGCAAGTACGATTTTCCTCAATAAAATATGTTTTCAAAAACTTTTCTTTTTGGTGTGTGTGTGTGTCATTTTCAGTGGCAAAATGCCCATTCTGTCCTATAAAGCATCTCACATCTGCAATTTGGGAATGTTCATTGGTTCATCGAACACACCAGTCTTGACGAAATCGTGCATATTCAACCAATGATCCATAAAAAAAATTCTTCCTGTATGTAGGAACTGCAAGAGGCGTTGATCCGCATAACAGTCCGTGTTTATTTTTAAGAATACAACTTTTGGGATTAAAGAATACAGTTTTTGAACTGCAGAAGTTGGCAGGTCTGACATACAATCTCTACAGGGAGGGAACTATTCAGGGATCCAGAAAATGACTGACCAATCACATGTGACTGCCGGTGACGCAACTATGTCTCTCAACCAGCTATAATGCAAGAAAACACTAATGTGTGATATTTAATGTCATAGTCATTGTACTAAGCGTGTAACTTAATTTCTTACCTTGGAAAAATGTATCGAATTTAAATTATTCAAATGTGAATGTCACATTATTGTGCGTGAATATCTATTTTGACGAGATTAAATAATAATCAATCAATTAATCAATCTATTTTCAATACATTTGAATTAGAATCATGTGAAGATTTTAAAAAAAGTACCAAATGTTAAACAATGAAATGAAAGGTAATTAGAAGTACCGTAAGTATTTATTGATTCTTCATTAAGAAGTATACTGAATATCGATATTCTGATCAAATGTGTGAAGTTGAAAAAATATATTGTGTGAAATCATGTTTAACGATAAGCAGTACGGTCACTAATGTATGAAAATCTATATTTTCTAACATTGCTCATACAAAAATTTATTGAATTTATTATTTTTGTACTAAATTTTAACTGAAATATTTTCACAGATGTTTGTTTTCTATAACTAAATATAAAATGAATGAGATTTATGATGTGGAATTCTCTTGAGTTAATAGATATTTGCATGTGATTAATAATCAAAGAACTAAATAAGTGAATTGTTTAATAAAGTTTATGCTGAGACGGTGTAATAAGAAATAGCATCGTGTATAGCTTGTGTGTAACTAAAATTTGAGTTGCCCAACATTCCTGTGAATATTATTTGTGATGGGAAAAAGAGGAATGGTTTGAATAGAGATTGTAAGATGATGTTTTAAAACTAGAATGAAATGCATTGGAATACTATTGATGAATCAAGGGAATGGTTTTAATGATGACCGTGGCATATCCATGATTCTCTGACTGGGGGTGGGGGATCACTCATCCAACAAATATATGATAAGCAAACAACTAAAAGAAAGAAGGAACTAAAAAACAGTCCCCACATACTTTCAGAACAGTTAACTTTTTAGTAAAATTCTATGCTCGCCCCTAAAAAAAAGACAAGGTTGTAATCCCCCCATCCCCCTGTCCGAGGCCTAGGAGGCACGGAGAGACAGAGAGTAGGTCCATGGTAGGAGAGAGAGAGGGGAGGGTGTGTGTGTGTGTGTGTTTGTGAGAGAGAGAGTCGAGAATAATAAAGAATAATGAATGAAATAAAGGCTTTGATTTGGGATATAATTTAGAAAATACAATAAATGATTGCTTAGATGGAAATGAAAACATGATGCAGTGGTGAAGCTACTAGAGGAAGGGGACTACCCCCCCCCCCCCCACCCCTCTTATCGAATCATATAGCTCCGTTTACCGGTAGTCTCATTTCACATCGCCCCCTATCGTCAGAGTCAGCAGCCTAACATGTTAGCCTATTATATGGAATTTTACCAAATAAAATCGTTAAAAATTCATTTTTGTTTAAACGAAAAGCACATCCACCCGACGTACGTTATCACTAGCTCTTTCATTGGAACCCTCACGTCCCATTGACTTTTGAAATTTCATCCACAAAATAGCTGGCAAGCTCGTCACATGTGAAACAAGTCGAACTTTGGACTCAGTTTGCCAAGCGATTTTAAGATTATAGGTCAAGCACACGAAGGATAAGAAGCAATATAACTACTTTACCTGATTGTTTTAATAATTATTTTATTTTTAATAGAGATATAAATCAATATAGTACTAGAAATTCACACAAACTTTATGTTCCTTCATTTCGCTATAATTTGTCAAGAACAGTAATAAAATATAAAGGATCCATTATTTGGAATAACTTACCAGATTCTCTCAAAGCATGCCCAACATTGTCTAGTTTTAAGCGTAATTTTAAACACAAACAAATATCAAGTTACAATATACTTTTTTAGCTTATATTAATTCTGCCTGTCCTTGTATGTGTGTATATGTCTTAGTTAATGTAATGTCTATATTGTCAGTATTTTTATTTTAATTACTGAAGATTTTACTTTTGGGGTTGTAGAAAAAGGGGACCAGCCTCGATAGGTCAATGGCCTTTCTGGTCCCTCACATCCCTACTCCACCCATTAATCATTTTTAGTGTTACTGTTGTTGTTTTATTTTGTTGTTTTATTTGTTCGTATTATATTCTATATATATTGCATTTTGTATAATTGTATTTTGAATGTTATAATGCTGTAAGTTTTTATTGGATGTGAAATAAAACTGAACTTGAACTTGAACTTGAATTATCATAGATCACTTCTGCTTGGTTCATTATGTCCATTTCATCCAACCCCCCACCGTCATTTTTCCATTTCGTAAAAGCAAACATTTTGCCGAGGTAGGCCTAAGCAAAAACATGAATATTCATGAACGGTCAACAATACAGCCTTTTAGTACGAATGGGCGATGATCCGTCCAGGAGGTAGAGGTCAGTGGTTAGTGCTGGCAATGTTCCAGCGAGCGAAAATGAGACAACCGGAGCAATATGGACCGCAAAATAATATTGATGAAATAAAGAAAGGAGAATATACAAATAGGGCATAGGAGACAGCCGCGAGAAAATAGTACGGTAAGACAGTTCACACATCATCCCTCCCCTCCCCCTCATTTTTTCTTTTTCACTTCTTCTTCGTCTTCTTCTTCTTCTCCTTCCTTCTTCTTCTACTCCTTCGTCTTCTTCTACCATATTTTGCATTCTTTTTCTTCTCATTCTTCTTCTCCTTCTTCTTTACTATATTCATCTTCTTCCCACCTTCTTCAAATCTTATTCCCTTCTTCTCCTTCTTCTTCTTCTTCTTCTTCTTCTCCTTCCCTTCTTCATCTACTCCTTCTCCTTCTCCTTCTTCTTTTCATACTTCATTTCGTCTGCTTTCGTTTCTTCTTCTCCTTTTTCTTTTCCTTCTTCATCACAGTTTTAAGCGGTGGGGGTGTTTCTTTTTCTGAATCCAAATATCCATCGTATATGTTAATCTTCATTTTCTTCTACTACTCTTTCTTCTTCTTTTTCTTCTTTTCTCTTCTTCTTCTGATTCTACTCCCCCCATCCCCTTCAATTTTCCTATTTAAGACCAAAATTAATTGAAAACGATGACTTTATAAAAGCTATCATGAGTTATCCTCTCAAGATATTGTTTGCATTTTCAATCCACCCTCTCTCTCTCTCTCTCTGTCTATCAATCTCTCTCTGTGTGTCTATCTCTATATCTATCTCTCTCTCTCTCTCTCTATCTCTCTGTCTCTCTCGCACATAATATACACCCCCTTCCCCTTTTCCCCAGCTCATTCGATTGAAGGGCACTGCCCCGTTCCTGTATACGCCCCCGACATAGCGCAATATTGGGCCTACTGCAATCACTTTATCTTTCTGTCTTTCTTGATGTAATGCCATCGCTGAATATATAGGCCTAACTAGAAAGAAATGGAACGAATTTCGGTTTGCTTTTGAGTTTATTATTTTGAAGGCCCTTTGAGGTTACGTAAGCCAAATCATTTATAGAAAATGTAGTAGTAGTAGTAGTAGTAGCTGTCTGTCGCGAAGCGACAATGACCGCCTTCATTTTCACTTTACAGCTGTTCTCCATACAGCTCGCTGGCCTGCAGCAGTTGTCCAAGTCTTGGTTTCAATTTGCCTCCGCTTAAGGTTCCTCTTGATCGTGTCCTTGTAGCGAAAATGTATAATACTATTAAGAATATAATGGCCTAATAATCAGGGGTCGTAGCATATTGACGTTGGGTGGGAAGGCGACAACTAGTTTGCGGCGTGAGTAGATCTATATAAATAACGAGAGAATCTACAGTGCACCAGCATAGAATATGATTAAGCCATCGTTAATTCGTTGCATTATGTAATCATTGCGATGCATAGACCAGGGTCCAGGGATATGAGAGTTAAAACACCTCCCTGCATATATAGACATAAAGCTCGCGAGCAAATTGCGAGAGTCGATTGGAAGTAAGGACGCCATCTATGATCTTATCAACGATCATTTAATTTGGAAACAACAACTTTTTAGTCTAAATTCAGACATAGCATACTAATCTGACTTAGAAATTACTTTTCATTATATTGTACGTGAAAACTTAAAACATGGTATTATTTACCCAAGTTACAAAGATAATCTTTTTTTTTTAAAGCTGTACTTTTACTGATTAAATGAAAATGTTGTTTTGTAAATTGAAAACTGAGTTTGAAAATACAGACTACGTTTCTATCAGCTGTGTTATGATAGTGCATTGGCAGGCTACGAAACTTCGTTGTGGGGGTATGCGGAAGTAAGCAACATTGGCACCTTGTGTTGTTAACGAAAACCATAACGTTTCCGGGAACCTTGCGTAGACCCATAAGGAAAAATCATCTAAATTTGACTGTTTTTTAGCAGTGCAACGAATATACCATATATCATCATTTGACATTGTGCTGGAAATTTGAAAAGCTGTTCTGGTTAGTGGTTTTAATAATTTTATGCGAGTCTTTGAAGGGTCGTTGGGAGCTGAGAAAAGCGACAAGACGCGCCGAAACCGATCATGCCGAGATTTTG
Source organism: Strongylocentrotus droebachiensis (assembly GCA_035222895.1). Taxonomy (NCBI): domain Eukaryota; kingdom Metazoa; phylum Echinodermata; class Echinoidea; order Camarodonta; family Strongylocentrotidae; genus Strongylocentrotus; species Strongylocentrotus droebachiensis. Next base: position 26,491 of record JAVYIG010007562.1, read on the forward strand.
GTGAACCGAGATTTTAGCATGTTGACACCTCATCGAGTCGCCCGAATCATAGCGGTAGAATAAACGCGAGTGACCCTCAGACGCGAGTGACAATAGCTCGCTGTGGGAATCAACTGCATGTATGTAACTACACTTTCATACAGTTTCCAAACTAACCCTTTCTTTGCCTGAAACTTTTTAAAGGAACAAGCCAAAGGAGTTAAATCAGCCAACATGGATGGAATTAAAAGAAAAGGGAAGATGTTAATGGGCAGCTCTGATCTGAGTTTATGAACAGAAAATATTGCACGAAACACAGTCCAAAGTCCTGCCAAATCAAAATAAAGGTAAGTACAAATAAATTCGTCTGAGATATACCTTACCTTTACCTTTACCACAAATACTGGAAGAATGCTGAGACAGCAGTCGAGCTTCCAGGTCTATCTTCTTGGTCTATCTTCTTGTTCTCATTCTTGGAATGACAGATATTGCGATTGTGTGGAGAAAAATATACACAGAAGAAGTTGTTGTTGTTGTGTTTTGAGTTATTGGCGATTAGTCAGTAATTTGACTATTGTCGCCAAACTTTACGGCACGTAAAGTAAAGGAGGAGGAGGAGAAAAACAAAGAAAAAATAGAAAAAATTAGAATAAGGTGGAGTGGACTGGATTTTGTTTAACTAAAGCCAATTAAAGTTGATTCATAATTTCTTTTAATGAATTTATTATGACTTACATATAGGGTCTAGGAGCACAAATGCTGAAACTGCACCATGTTATTTTTTACTTTATTGTTTTGATTTCTCTCGATCATTCTTAACAAACATAAAATATCAATGGTGAAAAATGGAGAAAAAAACAGAGATATGTAAAATGGGTTAACATCTCTCTCGCTTTCAGTACAACATTGACATTCAATCTGGAATGGTGACTGGCATCTTACTTAATCTGCTTTCTTTAAGAATAGACATACCGGTAGTCTAATTTATCTCTTCCAATCCGTTCCCCCATTCAGACTAACTAAATTTAACCTAATATACACTGTATGTTTATCACATTAAAGACTGGGCAATGTACAGCATGTGTGTACATGTAGCTGTGAATTTTGTTTGTTTCTTTGTTTCTTTGTTCAGTTGCCATGGAAATTTATGTACATACACTGTATGTTTATCACATCAAAGACTGGGCAATGTACAATTTTCAAACCTTAAACCAATGAAATGGAGCTTAGATGGCGCTATCTCTCCCATCTCTATATGAGTATTACCGATACAAACAGTGGAAGCTCGCAGTGCGGCCGTCAGCAGTGGCTATACTGCGCAGGTAGTACCGGTGTGCACGCTGAACGCCTAATATCTGCTGGAGCTTGAGACGATCGTGCAAGGTCATGGAGATGTTTTTCGTTGTGAAAAGTGTGAATCCTCTGGAATTCTGGTGATTCTAAAAGACCAGCAAATAATGTAATTGACCAGTAAATCAATATTGAGAAGAAGAAGAAGACCAAAGATGTTACAGGGGCGGATCTAGGCGGTTTAGGGAGTTTAAACCTCCCCTTTGGGCTTCCAAGTGAAAATGTGATGTGCATAGAAAAATGATATCATGTGTCCAGACCTAAACAGTATTAGTAGCTGTCAGTAGATGCCAGGAAAACATCACTAACGGGGGTTCAAAATAGCACCAAAAATTTGCCTTGCCGCTTTGCGGCTCGTGGACGATGCTCCACATGTTAGTAGATGCCAGGAAAACATCACTTACGGGGGTTCAAAATAGCAACAAACAAAAGTCGCCTCGCCGCTACGCAACTCGTGGACGATGCTCCACATCGTATTTGGGTACCCCCCCCCCCCCCCTTAGCAAAAAGCTAGATCCGCCCCTGTGTTTTGGAGGATATGGTAAAGACTAAAAGTAAAGAAAGAATGTAAATAAGGTTGCTCCGAATAATGAGGAGGACATTATGTGCAGAACGGGAAGAAATGGAGAGAATGTCATCACGGGGATAAAACTCAATAACAGCTATGTAACAAGTAAATTTCTAAGAGGGAAAATGCAGACTTAAATAAATGATAATGATAAAATACCAAGGAAGTTAGGAGTTTCATGAGTACCAATTCAATGGAAATTTGTATCAAAATAAGAGCCCCCGTCAGCCCTGTTTGAGCCCTGTTTGATAGCTACTATCATACCCTGTGATAGAACTCCTTACCCCTCCGCGACTTTTGCACACATACAGCCTACAAGATTTCAAATGCGCGCTCAAGCCATGCAATTTACGCAGGACCACATTAACTGCATCGACCTTACTGCAGTACCTGTAAACATGTACAGTAGATTGTATTTCCTTTAGCGTTGGATATTTGAAACTGTTTTGAGCTTCAAAATACTCTAAATATATTACTGTGATGAGCATATAGACTCTTGATATTAGATTTATTTTCTAGACCTATTCATGAATCAGTGAAAAGGATGAGGTACATGTACATGTATATAAAAAAAATATGGACTGCTCTGTAATCGGATGGTGGAGGAAATTATCAATCCCTCGGTTGTGTTCATATCGGCCCTTCTATCACCCCTCGGCTTCACCTCGGGGGTGAAAGAAGGGCCGGTATGAACACCACCTTGGGAGTGATAATTCCCACCATCATCCTCATGAGCAGTCAATATTTGTCTGACATCACTATTTTAATATAAAAGGCAGCTCCCATGGGAAAAAGTCTTGCAAGCTAGGGATTCTAGGGAACTGAAAACTTTGGAGAGATTGTTTTTGTAAGTAATCAAACATGAGTAATCTCAATTCTCAAGATATTTGTTTAACTGTCTGACAGTTTTGAATTAGATTATCAGCTAATGTTTGTTGGGTGTCATTCTCCTTTAATCTCACATCCACATTTTAAGATATCAAAAAGGAGAGCTGCATGTAAATTCATTAATAATAATAATAATAATAATAAATTACATTTATAAAGCGCTTAATACAATGTTTCTAAGCGCTTAACATACAAGTAAGGTACAACGTAAAATAAACATACAGCAATAATAATACATAATTCTAATAATAACATTACAGATAATTAAAACTGTCCTATAAATTATTATTACTATTACCGGTAAACAAAAAATACTTCAAACTTGCCTTGCCAAAATTGATGAATAATAATTGGTAAACTGTTCCATAATTGAGGAGCTGCAATGGCAAAAGTACGATCTCCGTAACGGGTATTGGTTCTGGGACCAGGGGCGTATTGGAATTAGCATGTGTAGTTGACCGTAATGAACGTGATGGAACAATAGGTTTGAGAAAGTCGTTTAACAGTCAATAATCAGCCAAGTGATACTTTGTTTCTTCTGCTTGACTGTCTCTTACAGGATTTTTTTTCATCTCGAGATTGCCAAATAGCCAACCATTTCTGATTTTGGAAAATAATCCCGAAGTTACAAATCGCGTCTTCATCAGTTCGAGATTCAACCTCGAAACTTGAAACTCGACCTTGAGAAAATAGCTCGAGATATTTTGCTCAGCGTTAGCGCATAGTGCGAGTCTTCGGTCTGGTGAAGACGCACAGGACAAATAGCTGGATATATTGCAAACTATCCCAAGATATCTTGGGATGACAATCCCGACCAAATATCCCGCTAAGTTGCAACTGCGGGCTGATGAAGACGCAAATTAGCTGGATAATTTGCCATCGGGATGATTAAAATTGCGGGTTATTTGGCAATCTCTAGCTGATGAAGACAGGCCTATATTAATACCATCACAATAGGGATTGGACTTTGACCTTTACTCATGACCCTGGCCTGGTAGATAAACGATAATCTGTTGGTCATCATATCTAGTGTACATGCATGTACTTACTTGTGGCATGTCTCTGGATTTTTGTTTTCTTGGTTTGGGGGAGATTTGTGTAGGTCACCTTGTGCGTTGTTCCAAGATTTGAAAAGGTATTTCATGTCCAGTTACCTCTCTCAGCCCAGGAGGAAGCTAATAGAAAACTGAAAATCTGTTTGTTACCAAATATAGATCAAGGATATGACCGTATACATGTATATGGTCACTTTGGGCACATCAAGACTTATTTTGCTTTTATAGAGGGTGAAGCCTTATATACATGCAGAAAGCAAATTTATTTTGATTAAATGCCCCTTAAACATAAAATAGAGTAAGAGTGTCGTGGTCGAGTGGTTTAAGGCGCTTGACTGGAGATGCAAAGGTCGAGGGTTCGAATCCCGACACGGCACTAATATCCTTTGGCAAGGTATTAACCTGCACCTGCTACTCTCCTCCCAGGTGTCAAATGGGTACCCGGTAGGATGCGGCCGTCATTGTTGGTCAAACAGCTTGTGAGCGTCAAGTAACGCCCGGCTGGAATGCTCCCCAGGGAGTGGAGATTGTGCACACAGTGTGTGCGGGCAAGCACTGAATCCAATGACCGGGGTAATAGTATATTTGTAAAGCGCTTAGAGACATTTGTATTAAGCGCTATATGAAAATTAAATATTATTATTATTATTAAACTAATATACAGGTCTTCAACTGCCTGAACTGTTTCCGTGTTTCGCGCCCAATCAGCTGAGAAAATAACACACCCATATGCCATAGCTGTACCCCACAAGTTGACCAAATCAGTCCATAAATTAACCAAAGGTGGAAAATCAACAAGTGTAGGAGTCTGATCAACTGAACATTCAAGACTCAAATCTGCACATTTGCAGTTTAAGTCAGAAGGGGGGGGGGGGGGGGGGGGTACAAACACGACCCCCTAACCCCACATACAATACACTTACTTTTGTTGACACTTTGCCTTAAATGGTCAAGATAAAATAGAGGTTACAGTTATAACTTCTCAAGTCAATACAAGACTTAGATTACATGTACCAAATAGCTTGTTCTTATCCTTCCCTTGATTATCAAACTACCAGTACTCTGCCAATTAAAACACCTAGCGAATACTACATGTTCATTGACTGTATTCCATAAGAGTATATGCTGTTGTGGGAGACGCACATTGCAATCCAGGTTCCTTAATCAACTGGAGGAAGTCTGTTATTGTGGAATATCATGTTTCTAATTTTTGTGTAGGCCTATCTTGTGGAAGAAGTGAGTGCAAGCTAGGAAGCAGTATTTGTGTACGGTAAATTTAAAAGCGTGATAGTGGTGCTTGAACTTCTAAATAGGCAAGCATCTGGTTTTAGCATACTTTCTACCATTGCATACGGTAAGTAATGAATGGCTAGACCTATAATATAACACTCATCATTTTTTTCATGTGTGAACACTATGGCCCGAATTCACAAAGCAAGGTTTGAGCTCAGACCAAGGTTTGAGGTCAAACCTCCTTTTGTTTCGCCAAACCTTCTTTTGTTATTTACAAACCTGGTTTGTAAATAACAAAAGGAGGTTTGGCGAAACAAAAGGAGGTTTGAGCTCAAACCCGGTCTGAGCTCAAACCTTGCTTTGTGAATTCGGGCCATTGTGTTTTGGCTATTTTCTCTATATTTTTATGGTATTTCCTAGAACACTGGACCATTTTCTTCTTTTTCGTAATGGAAAAAAAAGGAAAATAGACAAAAAATGTATTTTTAGGCTTAGCATTGGAACAAAAGATAGACAAAAAAATATATTCAGAGTTGAAAATAGTTTTTAAAAAACATTTTCTTCTCTGTTATCTGTTCACTATTTGAATATTTTACTGCGACTAGGAAAAGGTTGGTAATCTTGCAGGCCATCGCATTGATCTCCAGAAAAAGCAGATGAAATATAGGTCTACCAAATTGAAATTCCACGAGTTCCTGTACCATTTCCTTTAAGGTTCTTATAGTATCTTCAGCATGAGATATTAATTAAGATTGTTCCTATAGTATTCTGAAACTGTTACCATTAATAATCTGTGTATATATTGTAGAGTTCCAGGAGGCTTTGAGTGTGCTATGGTTCTCAAACATAACCCACATAATGGTAACCATTTGCTTTATTATTTTGTTGTTATTTTTCATAAAACAACTTAACATTTTCCTCGCTTTTCCCCCTTCCCTATCTCTCACTCTTCTTTTTCTTATTCTTCTCCCCATATGCTCTCCCCCCTCTCTCTCTCTTCCTCTCTCTCTCTCTCTCTCTTCCTCTCTTTCTCACTTTCCTCCTTCTCTCTCTATCTCTATCTCTCTCTCTCTCTCTATCTCTATCTCTCTCTCTCTCACTCTCTCCATTCATGTCTCCGCCTCCCCTCTCTCCCCCTCCCTTTCTCTCTCTCTCTCTCTCCCCCCCCCCCCCCTCTCCCCCTCCCTCTCTCTCTCTCTCCCTCCCTCTCCCTCTCCCACAGGAAGGTGATGGGGTTAGAAATCGCACCCCTGTGGATCCCGCTCCACCGGCGTCTAGAGACCTTTGCTGTCTTCCAATGGTGGTTCTGCTTCATGTTCCAAGGGCTGCTGTCCATACTCGTATCCGTCTATATTCTATTCTTCACAAGGTAAGTGTTTGGATAACTCGATCTTGACAGAAATCTTGGCAAGATATTAATATACATTTGCCACACTCGACCCAGGTAAGATATATGGGTACCTGGTAGGATTATTCCTTGAAATGCACTGTTTGCTGATTACGGCTGCCGGAGCTTAATAATAATTTCCAAAGCTCTTTGGTAGCGCATAGAGACCTTATATAATGTGATATCAGTATGGCTATACAAGAACCAAATATTATTATTATTAGAACCAATGAAAATAGAATTTCTTAATTTCCGAACTTAATCAAGATTAAATTAAATACTCACAAAAAGATTACCGGTAAGTATGATATTGATCTCATTGATTAGATGAGCAAAAAATGTGTTTTCAAACTTTGAAGAATATTTGAGATTCATAGATTTGAGTTACATTTATGATACATGTAGTGTATATATGAAATGTCTGAATTCTCAACATTATTAGACAAATCTTACTAATAGTTATATCCATTTTAAAGTGCTCATCCAAAATTTCTATTCAAAATGACTCTCTCTCTCCTTGCTAGCTACTACTGGATCACCCTTTTGCTTATAGCATGGATCTACTATGACCGTCACACGCCTGTCCGTGGTGGGCGCCCTTCTGACTGGATCCGCCGCTGGAGGATCTGGGTCCACATGCGGAACTACTTCCCCGTCAACCTGATCAAGACCGCGGACCTGGACCCGAAGAACAACTATCTGATGGGTTCCCACCCCCACGGGGTCATGAGCCTGGGTTCGGTCGTCAGCTTCGCGAGCGAGGCGTGCGGCTTCTCGGAGAAGTTTCCCGGGATGAGGCCGGCCCTGCTGACGTTGGGAGGGTGGTTCTATTTCCCGCTGGTCAGGGATTACATCATGAGTACTGGTTTGTCTAGACCTACGTCTTTTTATCTTCTTTTCTTTTGTTTAAAGGGGGAGGGTCGTCAGTTTCAATGTGCAGAGGTCATAATTTGCTGACGTACACCAGACTTTTAGGCCAATCAAGAAATATCCCCTCGTCTCTCATAGAGTCTTCGGTTGATGTAAATGTCACATAAGGACTTTATCATGTGGGGAAAAGACAGAGCATTACTTAAAGCCTATCTGCACTAGTTTGGCCAGGAGGGATTAGACCTCCCTGCGCAGTCACTGGCAGGTGGTTTTCTCATCAAATCAGCTCTCAATTAACATAAGAAATAGAGGACAGTGGGGGATCAATGGGTACCACTTACCGATAGGCATTGTTGGCTATATAGAGGGCGCAAGTAGTGCAGTCCTGCTTTAAAGCCTGATGGTCATAAAACTTAAGGCTAAACCCAGTCTTTGACAACGCCTGTTATTGGGTAATAACACCTGAAAATGTCAAATTCCCCATGAGACCCCACTTGTGTCTTTAAACTAAAGGGAGCCCTATGTCTGCACACCACACCGATTGAATCATTGAAGACCCACCCCAGGTTCACAGACTCAGAGAAGGAGCTTTATTGTTGAATTGAAAGAATACCAGCTTTAATCTAGATTAACTTTAAATCTGAAGTGATTGTGATTTTAACCCCTGTAAAGGTATGTGTGACTGCAGTCGTGAGAGTATAGACTATCTCCTGGGTGAGAACGGGAAAGGCAACGCAGTGGTGCTGGTTGTGGGCGGGGCTATTGAATCATTTTAGGCCAGCTTTGATCTAGATTAACTTTAAATCGGATTATCTGATGTGAGTGTGATTTTAACCCTTGTACAGGTATGTGTGACTGCAGTCGTGAGAGTATAGACTATCTCCTGGGTGAGAACGGGAAAGACAATGCAGTGGTGCTGGTAGTGGGAGGGGCAATTGAATCATTGGAGGCCAGCTTTAATCTAGATTAACTTTAAATCTGATTATCTGATGTGAGTGTGATTTTAACCCTTGTACAGGTATGTGTGACTGCAGTCGTGAGAGTATAGACTATCTCCTGGGTGAGAACGGGAAAGGCAATGCAGTGGTGCTGGTAGTGGGCGGGGCTCTTGAATCATTGGAGGCCCACCCCCATGCTTACAAGCTCTATCTTAACAGGAGGAGGGGCTTCATCGCCAAGGCGATGGAACATGGGTATGTATCTGATTCAGATTGTAAAGTAGTTTAGTTTTATATAATTTAAATTAATTTCATTTCATTTATTTTTCAGATCTGAATACATGATAAAATCAGTATACATTGAAACATACGTGAAGAAATATGAACTTATTTTAAACAGAACTGGCCATATATAGTGCACATATATGTCAGACTTGACACTCCTGGCGCTCCCGATTATTTCCCTGGAATTGATTCCTCCCAGCTTGTGAGCTTATATGAGAGTAATTAGAATGTTGTTGAGTTGAGTAATGTCTTTAACAAGGTAATGTCAGAAGTACCTCCTACAATCTCTGCTCAAGTAATTTGGCGGAAATTATGCTACTTACCCATTTTTCTATTACAACTCGTTTGTGCAAGTGAGTTTTTCATGCCTTTTAATCTATTCATGCACTGACTTAATTAGTATTGAAGACAATGTAAAACACAATGCATCACTAAAGTTTTGTGCGGTGATCTATTTTACAGATGATACTTAAAGATTAAAACTGTTTATACACTTCCTTTAAAGCAGGTTTGACTTATTAACAAGATTCACTTTACCTCTTTTCCGACAGTGCCCACTTAGTGCCAGTCTACTCGTTTGGCGAGACGGAAATCTATGAACAGATCTCCAACCCCGAGGGCTCATTCCTTAGGAGGTTTCAGGGCATGCTTACCAAATTGATCGGATTCGCCCCTCCCCTCTACCACGGGCGAGGAATCTTCAACTACAGCGTGGGATTCATGCCTTATAGAAAGACAATCAATACAGTCGGTGAGTGGTTGCTAGCTTGAAAAAAAAAATTATTTTAAAGAAAATCCACCCGTCTTCTCTTTAAGCTAGAAACTTTTTTTCCCATGTTCTACTGTAAATCCAGAATTTTTGCGCAGACATGAAATGTTTGCAAATTTCAAGAGGGGTTCAGATTCGCAAAAGTTTCATGCCATAAAATATTTGAATGACAACAGACACAACACTAAATTTTGTTGTAATAAGCGACGATTTCTTGCCATGAAAATCACTCTCATTATAATTCATGAAAGTTCCATGCCATGAACGTTTCTGGTTTTACTGTAGTTCAGTATTAAAGTTAATGGCTTGCATGCCCTGATGGATGTTCATTAATGTTTTAGTAGAATTTAGAAAGGAAATTAATACATGTACGTCTGAGCTCCATGTATTACTTCAGTGCATTACTCTCTTGTAGACCTACCGGTATCCTCATTTTCTTTTTAGCTCAATTGATTTTTTTTCTATCTGTTCATTCATTACTTCCAGTTGGTGAGCCCATCCCAGTGGAGAAGAACCCCAACCCGACATCGGAAGAGATCCAAGCACTTCAACAAAAATACAAAGATGCCCTCATCAAACTCTTCGAGGACAACAAGGCCAAATATGGCGTGGAGGCGGATAGGAAACTGTCTATTACCTAACAGCCGGGATCAGTGCCTGCTTATTTCTGTTACGCAATTCCAAGTGTTACGGAATGCCACTTCCAGAGAATTTCCCATTTTGAATAAAGAATACCGTACACATTTTGATAAAATGAGATGATATATCAGATATGAGATACTTTAATGATAATAATAGATCCCATTTATAACGTGCCTAATACTTTGTCTTTAGGCGCAGTATATATATATATATCCTGGTCATCGGATTTAGGCTTACCCTGCACACAATGTATGCACATTCTCCACTCCCTGGGGGGCATTCCGGCCAGTCGCCAATTTAGAAGTGCACACTTGCTTATCCAACCACATTAACTTTCGCATCCTACTGGGTACCCATTTAACACCTGGGTGGAGAGAGGCAAATGTAGATTAACATCTTGCCAAAGGACATTAGTGCCGCGGCGGGACTCGAACCCCGTACCTTGTTATCTGCAGCTGGGAGAATTATCCAGTAGACCACAACACCTCTACACAGAATTTGGGTCTTGCATCAACCATTCATGAAACATTAAATGTTACATAGGTTTGTTACGGAATGTCGCAGAAGGTATAGTTTTCGGTCATTCTGTAACAAAGCTATTTAAATTTTAATATTTTATGAATTTGGATGAATAGTTGACACTAATCTCAAATGTTGTGAACATATATTATAAGTTTATATATCACATCATTAATTTTGTAGATTTTTCTTAGAATGTCTGTACTGTTCTTTTTCCAAAATTAAAAATTCTAGGGAAATATCTATCCGTAATGCTTGGAGTCGCCTCATTACTCTATATACATTCCAAACTATTTTAATGCACTTTCTGTGTCTCGCCATGTGCTTAGCAGAAGGGCTTGAAGGGATACGTCGACAAAGGATGTGCTTTAAAAATAAATAAAAAATTGTTCCGAAATTTTGACTGCTCTTCAACGAAATCTATGCAAAAATGATACAATCTACACAACATCCAACATTTCGTGGCAGTGATATTACAAGGGCTTCAGCAATTAAAATCATACATATCAGGAATGTAAAGGGAGTGAGTCATCAGTTTTCATTGAAAGGCCATATTTTGCTGACACCAGACTTGGTGGAAATACCATCAATGTGTGTACAAGTCTGCACACAGCGAACCTGTAAGCCTATCAAGAAATACCCCCTAGTTCAACAGGGGGTTCAAGCCATTATTTTCTGATGTTCTGAGTATGTTGTGTTTTTGTTTTTGTAAATTGATATGTGAAACTCTCATGTGCACCATCTCTCCATTCTCCAAAAGTATTGGACAATATAATATATTTAATCATGTCAATGTAGCGTAATAATTTGTGTTGTTTTAGTTTACTTTATTTTAGTTAAAGTTATATTTTTTGTGATAGTAATACATGTATGTACAGCGCCATGAGCGTCAGAGCCTGGCGGATACCGGCGCTATATAAATATCCATATTATTATTATTATTATAACACAATGACGACAATCACACAAATGGCAATAACAGGGTACCAATGCACTGTATTATTTTACTCTGCCATCCCCTTGTTGAATGTTGGGAAAGTATATATTCATGTTGATTTTGTTAGCTTAGTGATTTCACAATTTATGTGAAACTCTCATGTGCACCATCTCTCCATTCTCCGCTTGTATGTTAAAATAGTTTGACTATATACAGGCAAACCTTGTTTAGCAACCCACCTGTCTACAGATACCATATTATTTGTTTCTCTTGAAAATGGTTTCTCATTGAAACATGTACTTAAGGAACCTGTACATAAAGACCACTTTTCGTGTCGCCCATGGGTGGTCTTTATAGGCAGGTTTCACTGTATAACACAGTGACGAATATCACAAAAATGGCAATAAATGCAGACCCATGCCGAACCCATGCACTGTAATTTCCATTGCTATCTCCTTGTTAATGTTTGAAAGTGTATTCATGTTTATTTTTTGGGGGTGAGAATGAGATAATAGAAATAATTGTAAACCAGTATCGTATTGCTAGAGCTTGTCATCATCTCATCCTGATATCAAAAGAAGATTTCTTGATAAACAATTATCACTGCAATTATAACAGGCTTTGAACTGTAAGAATAACATGTGGAATGAAAAAAAATCATTTTTGGGGTGTTGGGGTGATATATTATTGTTTGATTTAGAGTTTTGGTGTATACTCGAAGAACTAGTGTGATGTTGTTGTTTTTTTTTCTTCAGTTTTTATGTTGTGTGTAATTGTTTGATGATTATCATGATACATCATATAACTTGACGAGAAAATGTCATATACAACCAATAAATCAAGTACTGTATAACTGATATGAATGGCGCTATACTTAGAATAGGGTACTAGTATAGTTTTATTCAAATTAAAACTTCTACAACATATATACGAGTAATAACATATTTGCCTTCTAATCACCTCGATATCTTGCCTTAATTGCCAAAAAAGGGCATTAGAGGCAAATCTCTTCATCGTTGCCTGGATTAATCCAACAGTGCCTATTAACTTGCTCTATAATATTAAATTTTGTTTGTTTGTTTTACATTACTGCTAAGAAAGTATTTGAATGCTTCTAAGTATGTAACCAGGGGACGGACGGCGTAAGATCCTCTCTGTGGGACTTGGTAATGAGGATTAATGTCTAAAAGGCAATTTTCTATACTCTTATGTCTTATGAATTGTTAAATGCTGCCAATTTAACTCTTTCATACCGATGTTAGAGGAGGGGAAATTATGTAAGACATAACATATTGAGAAAGATCGTTGTGACATGGAGCTCTGAATGCCCCCCCCCCCCCCACACACACACACATGTACAATCTCTATGGGAGAGAATTATATAGGGCTCCACGAACTGACTGACCAATCACAAGTGACTGCCGGTGATGCAACTATGTCTCTCAACCAGCTATAATGCAAAAATACAATCATGTGTAATAATAATGTCATAGTCATTGCATTAAGCGTGCAACTTAATTTCTTACCTTGGAAAAAATGTATCAAATGTAAATTATTCAAATGTGAATGTCACATTATTGTGCATAAATATCTATTATGACAAGATTATATAATAATCAATCAATTAATCAATCTATTTTCAATAAATTTGAATTAGAATCATGTGAAGATTTTAAAAAAGTATTTATTGATTCTTCATTAAGAAGTATACTGAATATCAATATTCTGATAAAACGTGTGAAGTTGAAAAGATATATTGTGTGAAATCATGTTTTACGATAAGCATTATGTTCAGTAATGTATGAAAATCTATATTTTCTAAATTGCTCATACAACAATTGAATTTATTATTTTTGTACTAAATTTTAACTTGAAATATTTTAATATATGTTTGTTTTCTATAGCTAAATATAAAATGAATGAGATTCATGATTTGGGAATTCTCATGAATTAATATATATTTGCATGTGATTTAGAATCAAAGAACTAGAGAAGTGAATTGTTTAATAAAGTTATAATATGATATACCATCGTGTACAGCTTGTCTTTAACTTTCATTTGAGTTGCCCAACATTCCTGTGAATATTGTTTGTGATGGGGGGAAAAGTGGATAAAAGAGGAATGGGTTGGATAAAGAAGTAGAGGAAAAATAATCTTTAAAAACTAGAATGAAAAGCATTGGAATACTATTGATGATGAATCAAGGTAATGGTTTTAGTGATGACTGTGGCGTAATCAGGATTCTATGGCTGGGGGTGGGGATTAATCATCCAAAAAAAATCTATGATAAGCAAAAAACCATTGAACGAAAGAGGGAAAGAAAGAAAAAAATAGTCCCCACATACTTTTAGGACAGTTTACGTTTTAATAAAAAAAAAAAATACTAACCCCTAAAGAGACAAGGTTGATGTTATTTTCACCCCACCCCAACATCCCCTGTCCGAGGCCCAGAAGGGAGGAGGAAGAGAGAGAGAGTCGGAGAGTAGGTCCATGTTAGGAGAGAGAGAGAGAGAAGAGAGTAATAAAGAATAGTGAATGAAATAAATGTTTTGATATGGTATATAATTTATCAAATACAATAACTGTTCGCTTCGAAGGCAATGGAAATTAAAACATGTTGCAATGGTAACGCTTACAGAGGAAGGGAACTACCCCCTCCGATCGAACGACAGCAAAATAATAATGATGAAATAAAGAAGGGTGAATATTCAAATATGGCATAGAAGACAGCGGCGGGAGAATAGTACGGTAAGACACTTTCCACCCCCGCCCACTCTGTGGCCTTGTTTTCCTGTATTTCACCAGCTTGCAGCCCCTTCCCCCTATAAACTATAATGCCCCTTTAGGTCCTACTCTACTCCACAGCAGCGCTCAAAATACACGGGGGCGATGGACGATTCGCCCCCGTGAGCTTCATAATCGCCTTCGTCAGGTTGCTCACGGGGGCGATTGCAAAATTAAAAATCGCCCCCGTGGAATTATAAAATAAAGATTATCTTTTCTGCTATAACTTTAACACAGTATTCAGTTTCAATTTTCAAACCTCAAACCAATGAAATGGAACTTAGATTAGAGTGCAAGATTTTTCGCTCGAATTTGTTCGGGTCTAGAGAGTAAAGGCCGCCATTATTGTAAAGAAATGAACGCTTATTCGCCGGAGGATCTTGCGGTATATATCCCATCTCTATGAGTATTACCGATACAAACAACGGAAGCCCGCAGGCGCATATTTTTTTTACACAACTGTTTAGCCAGTTCTGTCAAGTATACTGTGCGAATGACTGGAGACAGAGTCTAACATTACTCTTGACGGTAATTTTGGATTGCTGGAGCTGTACATACTAGGGCGTGTAGCTAGCAGCGGCTGTGATTACCTACATTAATTGTAGGCAGGGGCGGCGATCCAAGGGGGACGGGGGACACGTACCCCGGAAGTGCAAAAAAAGAAAATCAAATACTGACTAAAGACTGCAACACACTTATAAGCTCTGGAGGGCCCAAGAGTGCAGCGTTTAGACTAATAAAAATGCAAGAAAATCTTCTCGCTTGTTCGCTATAGCATCCCTCGCATAATATCCTTCAAAACATACAAGTAAATATTGTAGAAAATCTGTATTTCTTTTGTATCACGTAAGCAAATTTTACACTGTATATTTACAAGGTTAAGAGAAATAGATCAGTGCTACAAAAATGAATATTCCGCTTGCTCTTTTTAGTAAGGAGTAACTACAACACATTAAGTGTATATATTTGCCAGGCTGATAATTTAACATCGGTAGAGCAGTGGTCTTGTAATCCGGTGACCCGGGTTCGAAACCAAGTCAAGGCGCTAGTGCCCTTTGGTAAGGCATTAATCTTCATTACCAGGACCCTCGGAGAGGACCTAAAGCCGTCGGCCGCCTGGTTGCTTACTAATAAAACAAGCATTTATGCTTTCTTAGCAGTTAGGTAAAATAACAATCACCAGGCTGATATTTGCCATTTCAACTCACATAGCGATATCAATATACATGTATATGACAGAGGTCTAGAGTGGGAAATAGAAATCCGATCCATGCAAGCTCCCTACTGATACTAAATTATACTTCCTAAACTGATATTTACAATATTTAATATAAAGTACTTTTGTAATACAACAAAACTTCAAAAACCTGTGAGGGGGTAGTCAGTGCCGTCACCTTCGCCCCTCTTGTTAACAATGCTCCCTCGTCCCTCGCACTGGCGTACTGATGGGGGCTTGGGGGCAGTTGCCTCCAAAAAAGATTCAAACGTTTTTCTCACTTAAAAAAAAAAATCATACTGTTGTATGCGTTTATGGAAAATCCCTAAATTTACAGTCAGCCAAAAATATGCTTACTTAAAAGCCTACATGATTGTCAAGGCCCGCGGATCAGGGGGCTCGAGCCCCCCCCCCCCCCCCCGCCCCTCACTTTTTTTGAAAAAGTTTGTTGAAGAGAACCTACAAGTGTCACAAAATATGAGGTATCAAAACATGCTCTTCTGACCGTGATTAAATACTTAAAATCCCTGAGCTTGCGGGGGCTCCACCCCTTTGGCCCTACCATGGACCCTAAGGCGGGCCCCTGTATGCTTATCTGACCGTAATTAAATGCCTTAAACCCCCGAGCTTCAATGGGCTCTGTCCTTGCACCCCAAAGGGCCATAAGGCTGGCCCCTGTATGCTCATCTGACCGTAATTTAATGCGTAAAACCCTGAGCTTTAGGGGGCTCCTTGACCCCACGCCAATTATTGACCTGACAGTGTCACAAATAA
Organism: Strongylocentrotus droebachiensis; assembly: GCA_035222895.1. Lineage (NCBI taxonomy): Eukaryota > Metazoa > Echinodermata > Echinoidea > Camarodonta > Strongylocentrotidae > Strongylocentrotus > Strongylocentrotus droebachiensis. The sequence goes on from JAVYIG010007562.1 coordinate 42,685, forward strand.
GGTATCAAAATATGGTTATCTGACCGTAATTAAACGCCTACAACCCCCGAGCTTCAGGGGGTCCACCCCTTGACCCCCGTTGGGGCTTTGCCCCTAGACCCCAAGCAAAAAAGGCTGTTATATTATCAAACAAATCTACACCATTAAACTTCAAGCTCACTCACACATGATATATTGCGACACTTTCAAGGCTATTTTTAAGTTCATAATACAAACGGCAACAGTTTCAATATAAAATGTAAGTTCTTCTCACTTAAATCATTGGTCTGGAAACAATTATTTGCCCATTGTGGTGTATTGTATTACATTTTCACTAACGATGAATTTATGTTGTAATGCAATTTTCAAGTTTCCAAGGTATATTTAGGAGAATAGAAGATTGATATTGTTAAGTTGTTCGATAACATCACTAAATTGGATTGGATTGGAGATATATCTCAGTAAAGGCTATAATAGTCTCAAACAAATCTACACTATTAAACTTCAAGTTCACTCACACATGATATATTGCGACACTTTCAAGGCTAGTTCATGTATTTACAAACGGCAACATTTTTTTAATATACATTGTAATGTAATTTTCAGGAAAACCATATGTGCCTCTTGTTATATTTGTTATTATGATACTAAAGCAAATCGTTACGCTTATCGATAGGATAATGTGAATAACGTGTCGAATAATAACATCATTACGTGCTATTATTAACCGGACTAGACATGTAAACAAAAATAAAAAAATGCATACACTTTTGCCAGCAAGCAAGTTTTTCAACAAAGAATACGAAATTTGAACAACGTTTTACAATTTAGTCAGGACAGATTAGACGATGCTTTGAAGCATGCCCTACACTCTTAGTTGGACTGTAACAGTTGTCTTCTAAAGTCTTCCATATATAAATTAAGAGGGGGTCAATACTCATTATGAAAACACCACTCTCGTTAGGTTGACACATCAATATATATTGTGCACACATGTAACAATTTGAAAATATTTTTTCTATGGGGGGGGGGGGGGGGTTGAGGGCGGGGGCGATCCAGAAAGGGACCGATATGTGAAAAAGTGAGGCTCATTTGCATACGATACGGACAGCAGCATACGGATCCGGCCCCGTGTATAAAAAGGAATGGTTCTCGCTTGCCATTCACAGTATCCAAAGTGAAAATGTGATGTGCATAGAAAACGCCATTATGATTGTATCCAGACCCACACAGTATTAGTAGATGTTAGTAGATGCCAGGAAAACATCTCTTACGGGGTTTCAAAATAGCAGCAAAAAAAAAAACGCCTCGCCGCTAAGCGGCTCGTGGACGATGCTCTACATTGAGTCATATTACCTCCCCCCCCCCCCCCCCCTTTAGCAAAAAAGCTAGATCCGACCCTGGATAAATACTTAAAGTAAAGAAAGAATGTGAAGGTTGCTCCGAATAATGAGGAGGAAAGAATGTGCAAAACGGGAAGAAATCGAGAGAATGTCATCACGGGATAAAAGTCAGAAACAGCTATGTAGGCCTAACTTGTAATTTTGTAAGAGGGAAAATACTGACTTAAATAAATGATAATGATTAAATAGCTAAGAATTGAGGGGTAACATGGATACCAATTCAATGAAAATTTGTATTAAAAACAGCCCCCGTGAGTAATAAAAGAGCCCCGTGAGAAGGTTCACGGGGGCTCTTTTTGGGGGGGAAGAGCCACCGTGGGCAAAAAACTAATTTGAGCCCTGCTCCACAGAATGTACTTTTTTTTTCTTTCTTTTAATCTTCTACTTTCGTTGTAGTACATTCCATTCAGGTTGTATTTATCCTACTGCTGCTTGAGTGCCAAGTGCTGAAGTGTATTATACAACTGTATCAGCGGTGGGATTTTTTCTGTTTTTTAATTGCTACATAATTATTATAAATGAGCAAAGAGCGCTAAAAACAATGTCGGGTCTAACAAAGCCTGCCATTTACTTCCTCACCCTTAAAACTATATATTTGAGGAGCTACGGTAATATATACCAGGTCCTGTGGAAAAGGTACCATAATCTTGTGAAACAAAGAAGGAATGAATTTCGATTGTTACTTGGTTCTGGCGTTCGCGTAAGGTAAGAATTAGAAGAGGAAGGATTAGGGATTAGGATAATCGTAAGAGATTAATCAATGAATAGGGTTGCTTTGAGGTGAACTGGATCGATTTTAAAGGTTGGATATGAGAGAATTAAGAATGAAAAGAATACAATGTGTCATTAGTTGGCTCACATTTAAAATATCATGGGTGTTTCTAGCCGGCTGTCAATATAAGCGGAGGGAACCTGATATTTAAATGAAATGATAGCATGCATCATTTATTAATCCGATTTTTAGAGAGATAGAAAAATATACACCGATATAAATGGATTTCCATCAGAATTTAAAAACTCCTTGTCTTCTTCTTCTTCCGTTTTTGTTTTTCTTCTTCTATACTTTTTCTTCTTTACTTTTTCTTTGTTTTCTTTTCTCTTCTTCTCATTCTTCTTTTTTAAAACTTCTCCTTCTTTACTTCTTCTCCTTCCCTTCTTTTGTTTACTCTTTCTTCTCCCTCTTCTCCTTCTCCTTCTTCTTTACTTCTTCTTCACTTCCATCTGCTTCTATTTATTTTTCTCCTTTCTTCATCATAGTTTTAAGTGGTGGAGGATGTTTCTTTTTCTGAACGCAAATATCAATCGTCTATGCTAATCTTCATCTTCTTCTACTACTCTTTCTTCTTCTATTTTCTTTTTCTTCTTCTGCTACTTCGCCCCCCCCCCCCCATTAATTGTCCTATTCAAGACCAAATTTAATTGAAAACGATGACTTTATAAAAGCTTTCATGAGTTATCCTTTCAAGATATTGTTTACATTTTTCAATCCATCATCATCTCTCTCTCTCTCTCTCTCTCTCTCTCTCTCTCCCTCTCTCTCTCTCTCTCTAGTGTCTATCTATCTATCTATCTCTATGTCTACCTGTATATCTATCTCTCGATCTCTCTGTCTCTTTCGCATGCATACACCCCTTTCCCCCTTTCCCAGCTCTTTCGATTTGGGCACTGCCCCGTTCCTCTATATTATACGCCCCCGACATAGCGCAATATTGGGCCTACTGCAATCACTTTATCTTTCTGTCTTTCTTGTTGTCATGACTTTGCTGATTATTATAACTAGAAAAAAGAAGAAAAACAATTTCGGTTTGCTTTTCAGTTGATTATTTTGAAGGCCCTTTGAGATCCGGTTATAATCACGTAAGCCAAATCATTCACAGAAAATGTATAAAAAGGGCCTAATAATCAGGGGTCGTATAGCATATTGACGTTGGTTGGGTAGGCGGCTATTCTTTTGGCGTGAGCAGATCCTAAATGATATTGATATAAATAACGAGAGAATCTACAGTGCACTAACATACATGTAGAATATGCCTATTTTGATAAGCCATCGTAACGTTAATTCGTTGCGTTATGTAATTATTGCGATGCGATAGACATGGAGTTCGCGAGCAGACATGATTGAGGTTGATTTTTTTTTTTTTTTTAAAGCTTTTTTGCCTTTATTCAGATCTTCATAATTATACAAAATGATGAATAGGAACACAATTGTTCTTACAGTATAAACATACATGTAGTACATTGTCTCATACATTATAAAGACAGACATATTTTAAAAATATTTTCCATAAGTATCCAAACTAATATAGTACACATTCAAACAAGTGTACAGAATGTGCTCCAATTCCTTTAACAAAGGAAAAGGTGACGGTAATACTTCATATTAATATTTTTGGATACAACATTATAAAAAGGAACAATTTTTACAACATAATATGCAATTTAATTAGTTCAATATAAATTAAGCAATTATCTTAACAAAGATTTTCTTATATAAACAAAAAGTATAAGGTGGAGGTGCTGCTTCATAACCCATGATAACAATTTTGTTATATTTACATATAATGATATGGTGCATTTTTCATTATAACTATATAAGGGTCTTGTATCAGTGGAGGTCTGTAACTATACCGTTATTTAAAAAAATAAAAATATAAAATATAAAAAACAAGCAAACACGATAGCAGATAAGTGTCCGGATCGATGAGAAAGTGAGGGAATGAACAGGAATTACGTACATTCAGTTCCCATTTTTGATAATGTATTGGCAGTTTGTCCTTTAATTTTGCTTTTTCATGTTCAACTTTTGTTGAGTTCTCTACAGCCTACATATTTCTTTACTAGTTGGGAACTTTCCATTTTTACGATTACTGTAAATCATATATTTGACCAAAATCAATACATGATTTAACAATATATTATCTTTCATATTTTTTCTGAAACCAAGCAACACATCAATCCATTGCATATTAAGAAACTGAAACATCTTTAAAATGTTTCCCATCTCATTCCATATTCTGGACCCTTCAGAACATTCAAAGAAGATATTATGACGATAGGTTTCTACTTCTTTTCTACAAAAGGAACATAAATTTGACTGTGTTAATCCAAAAAGATACAATTTATCATTACAAAATATGATGTTATGTAAAAGTTTACACTGAAATTCCCTTAACTTCCCATCTAGAGTGGAAAATCTGGGGATCGAGAAACATGTTGTAGTTTCCGACTTATCTAGATTTAAACCTCTGGATGTTTAAAAGCAAATGCATCTTGTATTATAGCAATAAAAATGTTATAGAGTATTTTGGAAGAGACAGACTCAAAAGAATACACTGTTTTGTTAATGATAAAGTTAATGTTGGAAAGATCAACAGTGTCATTTAGAGAATTTGCGAGAGTCGATTTGGAGTATAGGACGCCATCTATGATCTTATCAACGTTATTAAATCTGGAAACAAAAACTTTTTAGTCTAAATTCAGACATATTATACTAATCTGACTTAGAAATTACTTTTCATTGCATTGTTCGTCAAAACCTAAAACATGGAATTGTGCCTTTAAGTTATGACGATTATTTGTTTTTTTAAAAGCTGTATTTTTACTGATTAAATGAAAAATGTGTTTTTAAAATTAAAAATTGAGTTTGAAAATACAGACTACGTTTCTATCAGCTGTGTTCACTAATTGGGTAGAGATCAGTGGCTGTGTTATGATAGTGCATTGGCAGGCTGGCCATGAAGGGTCACGAAACTTCATTGTGGTATGCGGAAGTAAGCAACATTGGCACCTTGTGTTGATAACGAAAACCATAACGTTTCCGGGAACCTTTGCTCGGACCCATAAGGAAAAATCATCTAAATTTGACTGTTTTTGAACAGTGCAACGAATATACCATATATCATCATTTGACATTGTGCTGTAAATTTGAAAAGCTGTTCTGGTTAGTGGTTTTAATAATTGTATGCGAGTCTTTGAAGGGTCCTTTTGAGGTGAGAAAAGCGACAAGACGCGCCGAAACCGATCATGCCGAGATTTTAGCATGTTGACACCTCATCGAGTCGCCCGAATCTTAGCGGTCGAATAACCGCGAGTGACCCTCAGACGCGAGTGACACTAGCTGTGGGAATCAACTGCATGTACACTGTAACTACACTGGCATGGTTCCAGTATGTCGAAAAGGATTGGACTTGGTTCGTCAGATTCCTAAACCATCTGAATAGACTTTTTACCTCAGATTGGATTGTCAACATCATTTTACTAGCTAAACTATTGGGAAAGGACTTCTCTTCAAACTGCAGCACAAAACATCAAATGATCGAACAGCTTTGCCATAGATTGGATTAATTTGGAATTTAGAAAGGAAGATTCAGATCAATTACCTCTGTTAGTGGCACCACAAGAATTTATGTAGGGGTTCATCTGAGCCTTCTGTTCCATCCCCTTTCTTTGCCTGAAACTTTTTAAAGGAACAAGCCAAAGGAGTTAAATCAGCCAACATGGATGGAATTAAAAGAAAAGGGAAGATGTTAATGGGCAGCTCTGATCTGAGTTTAGTGATTTTTGAACAGAAAAGCTTGCACGAAACACAGTCCAAAGTCCTGCCGTATCAAAATAAAGGTAAGTAAAAATAAATTTAACTGAGATGTTCTAGTTCTGTGAAATCTTGAATTGACAGATATTGTGATATTGTGGAGAAAAAAATAGATATATTTTTTTGTTCTTTTTTTTTTTTTTGGGGGGGGGGGGGGTCAATAGATCATATCGTAGATAAAAGAGGCAGCTTAGTGCTGCTGATCTCTGACACCCAAAGGGGGAGGAGGAAGGAGGAGGAAGAGAAGGAGGGGGAGGAGGAGGAAGAAGGAGGAAGGGGAGGAAGAGGAAGAAGAAGAAGGAAGGGGAGGAAGAGGAAGAAGAAGAAGGAGGAGGAGGAGGAGGAGGAAAATTACTCAAGCCAATTAAAGATGACTCATAATTAAATGAGTATAATATTACTTACATGTAGGAGCGCAAATAATAAAACTCCTCCATATTATTTTTTACTTTATTATATTGATTACTGTTATTCTTAACAAACATATAATATCAATGGTGAAACATGGGATAAAAGAAAATTGGTTAACATCTCTTTCAGTACAAAATTGACATACAATCTGGAATGGTGACTGTCATCTTAAAGGTACTACATGTATGTCCCTTTTGCAGCCAACCTCAAATTCTGTAGAACTTTGCAGGAATTATGAATATGTCATGTATGTCCTATCTGTGTGTGAAATTTAAACGTTAGCAGTGTCCTCATATTCAAATTATGCAAGGAAACCTGTTTACTTGCTAGACTTCACTGTCAGACACTATTTAGTGACTGACTGGCTTTTTCTCTTCTTTGGTAATAACATACATGAAAAGAGTTGTAAAGGGTACATGAGCATTTGTCTACATCAATAACCCACTTCTTGTAATGGCCAAGATTAAACTGATTGAATCTTTGCGCAGCATAAAACGTATGACTTTTCGGTACAATTGTCTGAAAATCAAGACTATTACTTTTGGGCTCTATAGCCCTAAAGTCGATTTGACAACTAATTGTCATTATTTTCCCACTTGAAGACATTTTCAAGCCCCACCTTTTTTAGGGAAGTTCTAAATTAGTATTATCTTTCAAATGCAGTTGGAATTTAACTTTTTCATTTTTTGGGCCTGCAAATGGGACATAGTACCTTGAATTAATCAGCTTACTTCAAGAATAGACATACCGTTTGTCTAATTTATCTCTTCCAGGGCTCAAATTAATTTTTTGTCCACTGGGGCTCTTTCAAAAAAAAGAGCCCCCCTGAGCCTTCTCATGGGGGCTCTTTTAGTGCTGACGGGGGCTCTTATTTTAATACAAATTTCCATTGAATTAGTACCCATGAAACTACTTTATCATTATCATTTATTTAAGTCGGCATTTTTCCTCTTAATATAGAAATTTACTTGTTACATACATGTAGCTGTTAATGACTTTTATCACAGTGATGACATTCTCCTAACGGTTTTTATAACACTACAGTCTATTGGTGAAAATGAGTACAGTATGGTAAAACCGGTCACATAAAGATTTTAATTTTTTTGAGGTACTTTAGGTTAATTTTGAAGCACAATTTTTGTAGGGCTTCAATATTACACCATATTTACAGACACTGATAACACATAGGGCCATGCATCTCAGATTTAACATTGTTAAATGATACCTTTAAGAACTACATTTCCTCTTGTGTGAAAGATCCCCTCTAGACAGTCTGCTACCGCAGGGGGATTGGGAGTAACTACCAGCTTAATGATTCATCAGGTGGTCTCTGATGACTCCATGGGCTTTGACTCTTTTCAATTCCTTTTTAATCAAAGAGCCTAAAAATAAAGAAAAGAAGGGATATATTCTAATCTGAAGTGGTTAAAAACAGGTGTAAACTCCACCTAAAAGGTCAGCTTTAGACCTTTAAACACAATTTTCTTGCAAACATTATACAGCTACATAATGTATTTCAAGACAGAGTGTAATCAAGAAGTTTCTTATCAAGGTTCTTGAAATTAGAAAAAAATGATTTTGGCAGTACAAGTACATTTACATAAATGTACTGGTACAGTATGCGTGTTCCCTTGAAACCAATTGCCTAGATGCAATGGAGAGCTCTTCAAGTGCGAAAGTGGGAAATATTAATAGTTACTTACTTTGAAAGTTTGAATGTTTCCAAGTGGGGAATTTGTATAACTTTGTTCAATCTAACCTATATGATACAAATTAAATCAATGTTTAAGATAAACTAATTTCTATATTAATACAGAGACCATCAAGTTCCCATACATGTAGGCAATGGCTTATTTTGACTGCATGTTAATCTTTAATCCAATATCTATTATTAGCATTGGGTAAAACTTTGTGTAATATGTCTACAGACAGTATTCTGCTGATCAAAGTGTTTGTTTGTACTTTAGTTGCCATGGAAATGTATGTAAACATACACATATATGTGCATTGTATAAGTACAGTGTACAGCACATGTGTAGCTGTAAGTTTTGTTTGTTTGTTCCTTTGTTTTACCTGACTGATGAGAAACCATACAGTCATGTGTATGCTTGTAAGTTTTGTTTGTTTGTTCCTTTGTTTTACCTGACTGATAAGAAACCATACAGTCATGTGTAGCTGTAAGTTTTGTTTGTTTGTTCCTTTGTTTTACCTGACTGATAAGAAACCATACAGTCATGTGTAGCTGTAAGTTTTGTTTGTTTGTTCCTTTGTTTTACCTGACTGATAAGAAACCATACAGTCATGTGTAGCTGTAAGTTTTGTTTGTTTGTTCCTTTGTTTTACCTGACTGATGAGAAACCATACAGTCATGTGTATGCTTGTAAGTTTTGTTTGTTTGTTCCTTTGTTTTACCTGACTGATAAGAAACCATACAGTCATGTGTAGCTGGAAGTTTTGTTTGTTTGTTCCTTTGTTTTACCTGACTGATAAGAAACCATACAGTCATGTGTAGCTGTAAGTTTTGTTTGTTTGTTCCTTTGTTTTACCTGACTGATAAGAAACCATACAGTCATGTGTAGCTGTAAGTTTTGTTTGTTTTTTCCTTTGTTTTACCTGACTGATGAGAAACCATACAGTCATGTGTATGCTTGTAAGTAAAGTAACCAGGTAACCGGCAGCTTCTAATCCTGTCTGAGGGACTTGGTATTTGGTAATGAAGATTAATGCCTTACATCATTCAAGTACAAAGGACAATAAATACAAAGTCTCCCCAGGAAATTACTATCAGCTTTGCCTTTGACATATGACATTTTCAAACATAATTCATACACCATGAAAAGGTCCCCAGAAAATCTGCCCAGGAAATTACTATCAGCATTGCATTTGAAATATGACATGTTGAAAAATTATTCGTACATCATGAAAAGTCCCAGTAAATCTCTCCAGGAAATTACTATCAGCTTTGCCTTTGACATATGACATGTATGACATGTAAAACATAATTCATACATCACAGAGGCGGATCTAGCTTTTTGCTAAGGGGGGGGGTTTGACCAAAATAATGACGATGCGGAGCATCGTCCACGAGCCGCAAAGCGGCGAGCCGATTTTTTTTTGGGTGTTTATTTGAACCCCGTAAATGATGTTTTCCTGGCATCTATTAACACAATGGAGACCATAAAAAGCAGTGCATGATAACGTCTTTTTAAATCAAGTAACAGTTTAATACACAGTTATATCCAGAGTTATCATGTGTTTGGTTAAGTTACCAGATGAGTTGAATATCTTCTCACAATATTTGCACTTGAAAGGGTTTCTCTCCAGCGTGCGTTCTTTTTCCTTTCTTTTTTTCTTTCTTTTTTTCTTTTCTTTTTCCTTTTTTTTTTTTTTTTTTTTTTTGGCCGCCCAAGGGGGGGGGGGGTTTAAACCCCCTAAACCCCCCCCCCCCCGTAGATCCGCGCCTGCATCATAACAAGTCCCCAGAAAATCTCTTCAGGAAATTACCATCAGCTTTGCCTTTGACATATGACATGTATGACATGTTCAAACATAATTCATACATCATAACAAGTCCCCAGAAAATCTCTTCAGGAAATTACTATCAGCATTGCATTTGACATATTCAAACAATTTATACATCGTAAAAGTCTAATTGTTTAACTGACTGATGCTAAATGTAAATGTAAGTATGCATACTCGGGGACAATCAAACCTTGAATATATTTTGCTTTAAATATACCGCCGAAAGTCAGAGAAGCAGATTGATGACAATTTGATGAAAACTTAAAGGGACTTGGTAACATTGTTTAGATGAGAGAAAATGGTGCTAAGGAAGCGACTTCAATGCTAGATGTACAATTAAAGATATCTGAAAGTTTGAGTGAAAACAGACCATTAACAATGATACAAATTGGAAAAAACTGATCAGAATGATTCCTTAATTCTCCCAACTTTATTATTACAATTTAATTACATTTTAGGTAAATGAAAATCGTCACAAAGCAATGAATTGGCTCTACATGTATATACCATTCCAGACATTTAAGTGTTTTTAAAAGCCTGTTTTATGTTTTATTTTCATGGAAAAACAGTTGAGAGAATTTACTGTTAGAGGGTGTTGCACAGTGACACCTTCAAAGAAAACCATAAATATCTTTGTGGTTTGAGAATTGTTCTGGGTATTTTGCATGTTGGAGGGTTAGTACAGTAGAAGGAATATAATAAGTAACATTTCATTAAAAAATTACACATTTTTTTCATCAACCTTCAAAAATGTTACCGAGTCACTTTAATGACAGTTTCGTGAAACGCTGCCGTGATTGCCCGAGACAGTCCAGAGTTCAGACTGTTTTTTAATAACTTAATACATGTATGTATTGGAAGGTCTTGCCAAGTTGCCATCACCTAATTAGTATGAGGGTGAGACGTTACTCATCACATCGTTAAGTTTAGTCATGAACAGATACAGGTGTGAACAGTTCGCTAGATTCAACACATTACAATAGGATTACATGTAGGAAGCCTTCTCACTAAAGAAAATAGAGAACTTTGGTCTGGTGGATTTTTTTTCTTATGTTGTACCAGAATGAACTTTTTGATATTTAAAGCAAAGGTCAGAAATTGCTCATACCCCAAATGATCAGCTTGGAATGACTTTAACCAAAAGGTTAAATCATTGTTTAAATTGATTTGTTTACATTAAAAAGGCATTTCATACAATTACTCATCACATTATTAGTTTTACATACTAGTCATGATCCTCCTAAGGTGTGAAAAGTGTTCTAGCTTTAACACATCACGATATAATTAGGAAGCCTACATTGTACTTACATGTACTATAGATAAGGATTTTTTTCAAAGTTTCTTTTATTTATTGATGATGATACTGTGATACTGATGACAATTAGTCATGAATCAGTATTGTTATCCAATATCTTCTGCTTGTATTCATTAATAAATTAAATCAATGTGTTCAACATTGACTTTAATTTGAAAAGTCATTTGTATTAGGTGTTTCATTGTACTCATCACATTTGGTTTACTCATGAACCTCCATACTTGATTCAATTAGGAAGTTTACTCACTAAAGATACCAAAGAACTTCTGTCATTTGTGTTCCTTCCATTTGTTCTTATGAAGATACAATACCGGTACTTGTACTTGATATGTTGTAATTGGTCATGTACTTGTACATGTAGGTCAGAAATTGTCTTTATCTCAAACCTTTGCGCTTTTATTAATTAAATTAAATGTTTTTTATATTAAAAAGTTTTAAATAGAAAACAAGTCATCAGATCTCTGTTGCATACATGTACATCTACTCTTGAATCCTGTAATTTGGAAGGACTATAGGGTCACATCTTGTATCCAGCAAATGAAACATGATAACAAATATTTGATTATTTTCAATCCTAAAAGTGTCTAATTTATCTTGAGTAAGTTCAAAGACAGTTTTTCCTAAGCAGTTTTTGTAAAATAATCTTTTTAAATATTGATAACATTTTCACATATGGACAAATATTATATGCAGTTGTGTACAGTATTTACAATTTAATCAAGAATACAACATATTGACTGAGTATCAGGTGGTTACATCACACTGGGTATGTGATATTCATTTGGGTATTGTTGTTTCTGAATTAAAAGTCAATTCAGTTTTAAAATATTGACTACCGGTACTTTCATTCATTGTTTTCAAAAGAAAGAAATGTAAAACTTACATGGACTGGTCTTCCCAACAATACTTACTGTAATCATGTAATGCCCTTTATATTTTCAGTGTGCAAACTTCTGTACGTACTCTACATGAATATAATTGTAATTGATATGAGTTATATTTTAAAGCCTGTCTGCTTTAGTTTGGCCAGGGGGGATTAGGCCTCCCTGCAAGGTCACTGACAGGTGGTTATCTCATCAAATCAGCTCTCAATTAACATAAGAAAAAGAGGATCATGGGGGACCAACATGCACTGATTAGACTAGTGCTGTAGCCGAACCGCCGAACCGAACGAAAGTTCGCCGAACATGGCACTTCCAAACCGAACCGAACCGAACCGAACCGAACGCAAAGGCCTGGTTCGGATGTTCGGCAGAAAAATGTAAACGTTTTTGCAAGCTAATAAACTAGTCATTTTGTACCTAATTTTTATGTCATGATTGCTCATTTTATATTTACTTTTTTCCCATTTTCCGCCTTTGTGATTTATGCCCATCCAGTGGTGGGCGCGACTTCACTGGCGCCATTTAAATCCCAAATCCTGACCACGCTACGTCGCGATCGCAAGCCATAAACAAGAATACATGTGCGTGACCGAACCAAGTTCAGCTCAACAAACAAAAAAAAAATTAATTGTAACAATATCGGACAAATTTTACAATATAAATAATGAAATAAATATATATTATAGTATGGTATTTATTTATTCAGGAAAAATAGCGATTTTATATTTTTCCTATTGAAAATAAAAACTTATAAAAAACAGTTCTTGACGAGCCATTCAAGATGGCAGCTTTCATGACTCTAACAATAGACAACAACCGTCTCGGAAAATCTTTACAAAATATCATTTATTGACAAATTGAAAATATGATTCTTTTAAAATTGAAAATAAAACATGATTCAAGACGGAAATACGAATGTGAGTAGTATTTTTCTTCACAAATAATTACGTTTAGAGCAGTTTTTTAATGTGAAATTCATGCTCGCGGAAGCAGTGTGCAGAAGTCCTCCGTGCTGGTCGGGCCCGGCAGGCCAGCCAGCCCGCCCAGTGCCGACCGCCGTGGCTATAACGCTGCTTGCTATTATAATATTACCGAACCCCGAACCGAACCAAGTTCGGTTGAAAAATTGCCGAACTCTGCCGAACCGAACACGAACATAGCGTCTGACTTACAAATGTACAGCATTAGATTAGAAATTGTTTGCTATATAGAGGGCGCAAGTAGTGCAGCAGGGCTTTACTACATCTTTCTTTTTTAAAGGTGGTTGGTAAAGAAGATATCACTCATACATCATGTGATTTAGTGATAATATACTTAATCTCTTTGGTCAGAGGTTAAACAGCCACCTCAGGGTAAAAAAAAGGCTTGACTTTCTTAGGGTACGTTTATGCTCAATTTTGAAGGCAACCAGTGTTTTTTAAAACGAGCATTTACACTTTTTAAAAAATCTGGGTTTCGGCCAGCATTTAACAAAAAACAAACTTTAAAGGTGGAGTTTTTTGTTGTGTTTGCTTAGCAACTCTGACAAAACTCCAGAATATGAGAAAAACAAACAGGTTTTGCTTACAGTGTAAATGCAGGTACATGGAGTACATAAGTATAAAGTGTACATTGAAGCTGTTGAGACAGTTCTGTACAAATACCAGGGAGGTGATAGGGAAATCATGGACCTACATGTACTACATGGGGAAACTCCCTGCAAATACACAGTGTTCTTCTACTCCTGACTGGAAGCTGCAGATATGCCATTTTGTTTACCCAAACCTTCGCAACCACTTTGTTTGGGTCAAGAGAAGAATACACATTGCAAACAAAAAGGCAAAAAAATAAAATCCCCTGTTGTGCAAAATACTGGTACATGTAAATAGTACTACAGTACATATTTAGATGTACATGTACAGTATACATGTACAGTATATGCTGTACATATATGTTTGTCCGTTTATAGTCTACAGGCACAGACCCCTTGTCAGTAGCAGTGTCTGCAATATGAGACTACAACAGGCTCTGTACTTTAAAGGTCATACAAAGTTTTGTTATGGGGTCACGAATTTGGCTCCAATGAACATATTGAAAGCATATGCGATCCTACAATATTCAGTGATTGTATCGCAGTTGAAATCGAGTCTAAAGTTATGAAATTGTAAATAAACTCTTTATGTTGTATAGCTCCCTCTCAAGGTCAAGATATTAATTAAGCTTTAAAGCAATGTTTTTTTACTCAAATCGACCGATTAGATATTCCCGTTTGAAAATTATATCACAACTTCATATTCTAACAATTTTCATGGTCGCAGCTACCATTGTACGGCCGTAGGCGCTATTTGAAATTTACCGATAAATTTTTATTTTCAATTTTTCTCTAAAGCAGAAGTGTTTTAGGGGCTAATTTTTTTAGTGCTTTTAGTACATCCACAGGGGCATCCAAATATATCAAAATTGTAAAGAATCACTTTCCACCCAATTTTCAAAATTTCCGAAAACTTTGTATTACCTTTAATAGCCGCTCCTGACATAGCCAAAAACTGACAGATCTAGGCTGTGCTCAAGTGGAATGGTAGTAAAGTATCAAATTCAAGTCTGAGCATAGAGACTAGTCCATTATGTGAGATATCTATGGATGACCTCACTAACAGTGAACTCAGCCAAAATGAAAGAATCCTGTATTTGAATAGCCCTTTCTTTATAATAAAAAAAGGGGACAAAGATTCATGGAGTGGGCTCTTTGTGGTGATTTGCTCATCTCTTTGAAACACCCCCTGATCTCCATTTAAGCCTTTAAGTCATGTAGACAACAATAAACATGGGGCTGAAGTCATAATGATTTTTAATGATGCAGCATGTGTAGGAGGATTATGGCAATGGTATTTTGAAGGATGGTGGAGCAGGAAATAGAAGGAAACTGAACATTGGGGTGTTTCACAAAGACTAAGATTTATTTTAAGTTGGACTTAACTATGGTAGGCTGATCATGCCACTGTTTGCTCTCACCATTTACTGGCATTTGTCTCTCAAGGGATGCACAAATCATGGTCAAAAATCTTCAGAATTTACATTTGTTGATAACTCATTATTGAAGGAAAAGAAATTATTTAAAGATCATAATGGGGAGAGCAACAAATGGCATGAATGGCCTGCTATAGTTAGATCCAACTTAAAATTGATCTTATTCTTTGTGAAACACTCCCCTAGTTGCAATGAATAATAATGTAAGATGCTTGAAAAACTTAATTAATCATCTTTTTGTTGAGCTCTTGAATGTACCAATGAAACCAAGGCATTGAGAATTTGATGATTGATAAAAAGTACAAAAAAGTGAGAGGTTTTGGGAAAATAAATGGTAAAATACTCCTTATACTTGGAGAGGGGAATGAAAATTACCATGAAAAAACTGGTGTACCGTATGTTAATCTCTTGAAAATGCTGAATAAATAGCAAGTCTGTCGATCATCAAGAAAATAGATTACAACTGTGGATGGCCAAAGATGTTTTAATGGTTCTCTTTTTCACGAAAGAGAAGAATGAGTTTGAGTCTTTGAATACCAGTAGTTCTTGAATTTTTATTTTCCATCCTTATGCAGGACCATTACACCTGTATGTAAAACAACCTGCGAGCTGATCAATGTTATCCTGTTAAAAGATGTTTTAATAAATAAATAAAATAAATAAATGTAATAGTGAATACACAAGGAAAATCAACAACTTTACATTAACTGTACATGTACATGTACACTTAATGTACCTGAGCAGTCATTTATTTATACAGAATTCCCCTTGTCCCAGATTTTGTTTAACCCTTTTTTTTCCCCTTATAAAACAAGAGCATCCAATTTTAAACCAGGAAGTGTTTTACAGTTACGGTATATTTGAGATCAAACACCAATCCTGTCTTTACAGAGAATTGAGCAGTCTCGAAAAAACAAATAAAACCTGTTCCTAATAGGTTGACCTCACTCAAATATGAGAAGCATATGTTTGCTTTTCTTTGCTTCACCATTATAGGTTCATGTCCATTCAGTTCAACTTGTAGACTTTCCGCCCTCTTTGATGGGAAGGCCAACTACAAAATGTCAAGCTTTAAAAAAATCCTGAAAAAATATTGAGCAATCTTAATATGTACAACTGTATAAAGTTATGTTATGTACAACTGTATAAAGTTATGTTATGTACATGTACAACTGTATAGAGTAGAAACATGCATATTCAAACCTCAGTTTTTTCAGTATTGACTGCAAAAAAATATAATAATTTCAATATAAAAGCATAATCAATATTTCACAAATAACAACATAACCAATAGTTTACATTAACATTAAAATATTTTGCAAATTAACAATCAAAATAAGAGTAAGAATTACTGAGAAAATTATGCATACTTTGCTTTTTGAATCAATACATTTTTCAATTGTTTGCTTCTTTGGGTTACCGGTATATGAAAAAAAAAGTGTTGGGGGTTAAAGATAAAGACCAGTTATGGTCATGCGATTGCATTGTTAAAGAAACGTTGTGGAATCGAACAGAAAAGGTTGATCATCTAGCATATTTTTGGTGTGTACTGCAGGGTTCTGGAATCATCAAAATGATAAGAAATTTGGCCCAGTCTTGGTAAAGGTACAAGCACTGTACACAGAAAGATGTATATGGGACTACACGACACGTGCGCGACACGTGCGCGATATCTATCCGGTCCAAATAGATATAATAATTTACCAAATATATCAATTAGAAGGCGGTTTCTCAGCAAAATTTGTATCACGTATTAGTCAAAACATATATTCTTTCACATGATTGGTAATAAGAGCTTCCATTGCATTTTTTGAGAGGGGGGCGTTTTCGAAACTGGTCTTTACCTTAAACATTTTTTTTGGTCGAAGATCCCTGATAGGTCTCAAATCATGCCAAAGTATTCTAAATTTTGAATATTATCAACAACTAATCAAAGGTGTTTCTCTCTTTGTGTTTGTCTTTCAGTTTCAACAGCATTATTAAAATGGTCTTATACTGAAAGCAATGCCAATATACCAAACCTCTACTCCTGCTGGTCAGATCTGGACCTTGCCATTCAGACACTCACACAAGAGAGTATTGATCATGTAAGTATAACAATGTGGAGTTTATAAAGATATTACTATTGTAAAAGGGGAAGTCCACTTTAAAGTTGGTTTAAATAGAAGCAGAAAAATGAGAGGAACAGGTCAGTGAAGTTTAGAGCAGAATCTGATTACAAATGAGAAAGTTATGACATTTTTAAGTTGCAAGCAATTAAACACAAGTAATGTACAGATGTATCTAGCAAGGTTCTATCCGAATGAATCTGTTCAGAAATTTCATAAACTTTCATTTTCTTATTTATTGATGATGGACTAGACTTCTTTCATACAGGGGTTATATAGAAACATATCTGCAATAATTATATTTAGGGTTCATGTATAATTGATTTTTTTTTTTTTTTTTTTTTTTTTTGGGGGGGGGGGGAGACATTTGATTGATTACAGCTTCAAAAATTGATAACTTTCTTATTTTTAATCGGGTTTTGCTCAAACTTGCACTGAACTCTTCCTCTCATTTTTCTGCTGCTTGACCTGCTTCTATTAAAGCCTATCTGCACTAGTTTGGCCAGGAGGGATTAGACCTCCCTGCGTGGTCACTGACAGGTGGTTATCTCATCAAATCAGCTCTCAATTAACATTAGAAAATGGGGATTTATGGGTACCACTTAGGAATTGTTTGCTATATAGAGGGCAGAAGTAGCTACAAGTAGTGCAGTCCCGCTTTAAAACCAACCTAACATCAGGGTGGACTTCCCCTTACTTTAATACAGAGTCAACACTAGCCTGACACTGAACAAACAATAAATATTTTACATACATACTTTATGTATACCTTTGTTGCCCTTTTATATCATTTATTGAGTATGTATTCATCAAGCGCATAAACAGCAAATACATGTATTTTATCACCTACATAAACTCGATACCATATTTTTGTTTTCTTTGAAAATTGACATAGTGATATACTCAACCAATAAATCAGTACATGTAACTGAGGAATAATAACTGGGTAGAACACACAATGTAAATCAGATATTTGTAAGCTAATAATAAATTGTAAACAGACAGAGAGAATGAGAGGGAGAGAGAGAGAGAGAGAGAGAGAGAGAGAGAGAGAGAGAGAGAGAGGGGGGGGGGGGGGGGGGTGGTGGAGAGAGGGGGGGGGGTGGTGGATAGAGAGATAATGAGAGGGGATAGAGATATAATCAAATGGGGTACCTGTAATGGTAGGGGTACAATAATAGAGAGAATATTATACATGTAGTTTGTGCTAGGCAATCATGAACTGTAAAATTCTAAAAATACAATTTATATTAGTAATAATTTTATTGAGAAGTATGGAAGGGAGCTGCACTGGAAGCGTTTTGTTTTACAGTGGTATTGTTTTAACTTTGATTGAGCTTAATGTATCAGACTGTGATAATCTGCTCATCAATCAATCCATTTTGATAATTGTACCCATGTGCAGGGAACAATTAGTTCTGGAAACCACAAAAAATAGCTCTGGACAAATATTACCCCAAACCCATCTTTCCCTAGTGAAACCTCCGAAATGGTTCCTGTAAATTGATACAGTAGAGTGTCCGTTTATGCCCTTTTAGTACACTGAATTTACATCAATTATTCATGAGAAATATGATCTTTTTAAAATAAATATGTCACTGCTAAGTTTTTAAAAATCATATTTCTTGTATAATTACTATATTTAAAAAAAACATATGAGGCAAAGTGTAATACGCGTCACATTTCAATGCTAGATGTACAATGAAAGATCATCTGAAAGTTTACCGGTAAGTGAAAACAGACCATGAAAATATTAATGATAACAATAAAAACTGATCTGATCGATTCCTAAATCTTCTCAAATATTCTATTAAAATTTAATTAAATTTCATGTGAATGTAGATTGTCACAAAGCAATGAATTGGCTCTACATGTACATGTATACCATTCCAAACTTTGAAGTGTCAACAGATTTTGAAAAGCCTGTCTTATGTCTTATTTTCATGGAAAACGATTGGGGAAAATTCAAAAAAATTTGGGAGAATTTACTGTTAGAGGGGGTTACACATTGCGCCTTCAAAGAAAACCATAAGTATCTTTGTGGATTGAGAATTTTTTCAGGATTTTTGGCATGTTAGAGGGTTTTTATAAGTAACATTTCATACAAAAAGTATGCAGTTTCTTTCATCAACCTTCAACAATGTTACTGAGTCACTTTGAGACTTTCCAAGGAAAAAAAGTGTTAAATAGACATACCGGTAGATTAAGAAAAATGCAAGCTTGAGCCTTCAATTATCAACATGCTTTTCAAAAGAAGAGCTATAAACATTCTAACCATCATGACATGACCTTCAACAATATTACCGGTTCAATTCAATTTATTTCTTTTATTATTTGCAGAGTGTAGAGTACAGGAAGGTATTCAAGGACATTAACTTAGAAGGAAAGAGACTAAATGAAATCCAGAAGGAGAAAGAGAGCAGTGCCAAGAAAGTCTCAGGAATCAAGAGACAGGTAAAGAAAAATCATTCAAATTTTCCTTGTTCCCCTAACTGTAGGACCATTCGCATACGAGACAAAATCAAGATTTGAATCGTGGTTAAATTCACTCTTTTGCCATTGTTAACATTTTAACATGTACATGTTTAATATTTAATTTGTAATATTTCAAAGTGTTCTTGACTTGTGATGTCTTGTCTCGTCTTGACTTTTCTGTGCCTTTCTTCCCTTTTTTTCCTTTTTGTAATTGTTTTTGTTTAGTTTGAAGGCATCGTTTAACAATGTTAAATCTGAGATGCATGGCCCTATGAGTTATCAGTGTCTGTGATATGGTGTAATATTGAAGCCCTAAAAAAATTGCACTTCATAATGATCATGAAGTGCCTCAAAAAAGTAAAATCTTTGAGTGACCAGTTTTACCATACTCATTTTTCCCAATAGACTGTAGTGTAATATAAAAACCGTTGATTTTCGATCATAAATATCTCGATAATTAGACAGGTGATCGGCTTGTAAAAGTCATGCAATTCCTGATTGACCTAAAGGTGTATAATTATAGTTGCAGCATGACCTAAGTCCAGGATTTTGTTTCAGAATCTGAGGCAATGTTACAGAGTCACTTTAAGGCCGGTACTCAAAAAGAAGTTAATTTTTTGGAGTTATTGTTTTTGCTTAATGTTCCACACTTATATTTTAATTGCCATGTGTAACTTTCAATTGCCATCTCTAATTGACTTGTAATTGTAATAATACAAAAATAATTGTCTCTCGCTTTGGTTTTGGTTTCCTTAACAGAACGATGACCTATCCTTAAATTATCACCTGAACAAAAATTGGCTTTTTAAAATGAACAACTATTGGCTAATTAGCAATTATTCTTGTTTTAATGAAGAGAGAATCTCTTGAAATCAAATAAGATTAAAAATTTCCCTACAAAGAAATGTTCACCATCAAAGGACTTACAGTTGTATAACAAAAGTACAGTTATACCTTTGTGATGAATGCGGTTTATTAAACTCGGAATGGATTTAGGGAGAAATATGAGGCATTTGAGATGTTATGACTTTTGCATTAAAATAAATAAATTTACCATTTTTGAGAGGAATAACCTTTTTCAAACTTGACTTTCATTGCATGTCTAGGGTTAACATAACATTGAATAATACCTTGTATTGCTTTAGAAGTAGTTATGATTAAAATCACTCCAACGTTTCGCAAGTCATTTGCTACGTAATGCGATTTGACTATATAATATTGTATCTTAAATGACATTAGTAAGTGTATCCTCCAAATTCTTACTCGCAGATTGAAAGTGCTAAGAAATCAAAAAAAGGCGCTGACAAAGTGAAACTAAGCAACTATGAAGCTGAATTAATATTGGTAAGTATAAATACTCCCCAGGGAGCAGAGCATGTGCACTATTATTTTCGGATTAGCAATTGAATCCAATGATAAGTACAATGTAAAACGCTATGTAGAAAGCTAGTATTAAGTGCTATACAAATGTGACTGTTATTAAAGAGAAGGTTGAGTTCTGGGAAGAGGTAACAAATTATTTGTGAGCGTTATCATTGTTATTATGCAAGGGTGGAAGAACATCAGATAAAACATGTTCCCTGAAAAGCATGGCTCTTCTTTTACGCCACGTGTTCGTGTAGTCCCATATACATCCTTGTGTGTACAGTGCTTGTAACTTTACCAAGACTTGGCCAAATTTCTTATCATTTGGATGATTCCAGAACCTTGCAATACACATGAATACTTATATGCTAGATGATCAACCTTTTGTGATCAATTCCACAGTCACCCTTTCTTTCACAATGCAATCGCATGACCACAACTCAACTTTACCTTTAAGTATTCATTAAAATATTTAATACAAACAACTATTTGAGAGTCCTACATGAATGATTGCCCAGTTTTAATGATGTTTGAGCTTTAAAGGCAGTGCATCCCTCTAGCAGCCAACATCAAATTCTGTAGAACTTTGCAGGAATTTTGAATATGTCATGTTTGTCCTATCTGTGAAATTTAAACATTAGCAGTGTCCTAGTATTCAAATTATGCAAGTAATAAACTTTTTATTGATTAAATTAATTAAGTAATTAATTTAGCTATTCATTAAATTAGTTTTTTTGCTAGTTAATTACATGTAGCTACGTATTTAATTATTTATTCATTTATTTATCTATTTACTTATTCATTTTTTAATTTAATTTATTTACCTTCATGAAATTTATTATATATTACCCTTTTTTCCCTTCTTTTCACTTTGACAGGCACAAAGTAAAGACACTGAGATGGGAAAAGTACTCATCACAAAAACAAAAGAACATGAAGATCATAAGGTGAGTGAGAATTTACAAGTTTACTTGATGTAATTAGCCTGAGAAAAGAAAACACGATTGCTAAACTGACAAGTTAAAATTTATGTGTTTTTTTTACTCGGTGTGCTCTCACTGTGTATTTCCACTATAAAGTATAGTAGTATCAGTAGAAGTGTTTGAAAATCATCTATAACTTATCTGTCGATTTGGCCTATAACTGATCACTATTCTTTTTTTTATTTTTTTTAAATTTCTATGTTCTATCCTACTGTAGGCATGTGTATTTTTATGTACCGGTATACATTTTTGTAAATGCTGCATGCAATTTCTTTTTTTTTTTTTTGCAATCGTGCCTCTTGAGCCCTTGATTTCAGTTTAATTAATTCAGTGCCTTACAAACCTTCCCTGATCGTTTTTCACAAGCTAAAATGTTTTTATCTTTATGGTATTTCCTAGGAAAGAATTAAGGCTATTTTTCTTCTATTTTCTTATGGAAGAAAATGGAAAATAAACAAAATATATTTAGAACAAAATATAGATGAATAATATATTCATATTTTCTGTGCTGTTTTTCCCCCGACTATTAATTTGGCTAGTTTTAGACTATTATATTTTGACTAAGGTTTGTACATGTACATGTATTTATAATTACACTAATAATTTATCATTCATACCGATTTTGAATGATTTTGTGATATCGTAGACCCCCACTATCTTAAAATAGAATATATATGTGAATATATTTTTGACTATCTTGGTATCAAAAGTTTTATGAAATTGTAAATCATCTTCTAAAGCCTAGTACTGGTACATAGCTGTCAACCATTCCTCTTTTGGAGGTATAATTCCTAATTTTTACCTTCAAAGTTCAAATTATTGTTTTGACCGCCTAAATCCCTCTCTTTTTCTGAAACATTCTGTGTGAAAAGCATGTGAAATAGATTGTATTCTTAATTTTGCCTTGTGAGATTCCTAATTTTTTCTGTGAAAGGTTGACAGGTATGCCAGTAGTTCATTCTATTGTCAGTCTGAATGTAGAGGATGCGAACCAAACTAGTTCACACATTTCGCAGAGCAAAGTCTAAAGATCAACTCATTCTGTAAATTGAAAGAAACAAAAATCAAATGAGCACTGAACTGGAAAATATAATGGAAAATGTCTGATGACTAATAAAAGTTATGTCACAGGTAGATTTAGAAAATAAAAAAAAATCATATTCAATTTGTTGTCTTGCATACACCGTTTATGTATTTTAGCCAGGGACTTGATAACAAAAAGGGATATCAAATTTGGTAATGATAGTGGGGTTTGTATTTGACCCTCGATCCCCTCGCTCTTTATGTGTAGTTGAGAGAATACCCATTTCTTTTTATTGCTGTTCGTAAACTTCAGCATGGGGTTGAACACTTACAAAGGCATGCTTTATCTCTAAAAATATTTAAAAAAAGTCCAGAGCCTGTTTAATGTTGTTTTTTAAAGCATTTTACTTCATTATTTATCAGATTGAACCTTCAAAATAAATAATGAATAATGTTTATTAGCCTGTTTAATCTTTATTTTTTAAAGCATTTTACTTCCTCATTTATAACAAAAGAAATAAAGCCTATGAGTCTGTTTAATTTGGATTATAAAAAAGCATTTTACTTCATCATTTATGAGATTTAACATTAAAAATAAATAGAGAATATTGTTTATGAGCCTGTTTAATGTGGATTTTTAAAGCATTTTACTTCCTCATTTATAAGGAAAGAAATAAAATGTATGAGTCTGTTTAATGTGGGTTTTTTAAGAGCATTTTTCTTCATCATTTATGAGATTTAACCTTCAAAATAAATAATGAAGAATGTTTATGAGCCTGTTTAATGTTGATTTTTAAAACATTTTACTTCCTCATTTATAAGAAAAGAAATAAAGTCAATGAGTCTGGATTTTTAAAAAGCATTGTACTTCTTCCTTTATGAGATGTAACATTCAAAATAAATAATGAAGAATGTTTATGAGCCTGTTTAATGTTGATTTTTTAAAGCATTTTACTTCCTCATTTATAAGATTAAACTGTCAATTTATTTTGCTTTGAATTAAAGATAATCCAGGATGGATAAGGACTACTGAGAGATATATTGAGGGAAGGATAAAAAACTGGGGGGAGGGAAAAGCATCATGATGTTGGATGGTACTAAAGCAAATGATACTATGGCATTGAATGGCGCCCAACAATTAAATACCATTTTTAAGTATCACAAAAGTAACATCTGAGTGGAAGGGTAAAAATAAACCTAAAATTTAAATAAGTTTCTTACTTCACCTTTTCTTTGTTACACTCTTGCTTCCCGTAGGCCAATCTGCTCCAGGAATCATCGTTGACATACTGTGATAAGTCTCTGGAGATCTTGGACAAGCTTCGTCAAGTTATTGTAGCCAAACGGGAGGTTGCGTCTATGATGACACCAAAGCCTGTCTACAATGGCGACCAGATCAAAGGAGGTAATCTATTTTCAATCTGATGGAGATTTCTAGATCTTTGTTCTATTTTATTATTCTTCTTCTATCACGGTCCATTTCCATTGTTTTCTAGTTTTCATGTTGTGAATTTTCAGATTTTCTGATGAAGATTTCTAGATCTTTGTTCTATTCTACAATTCTTCTTCTATCACTGTCCATTTCCATTGTTCTCTAGTTTTCATGTTGCAAATTTTAGGAGGAAAAGATGTTTCATTCAGTCCTAAAAATATATTCCCATGTAAGGCACAGGCTGCATTGCAGCAATTATGACGCTCTTGGGTCTCAAGAACTCTGACTTGTGTCTATAGACCTGTCCTCATCAGCTCGAGTTTGCAAGTAACCCCCTATTTTAAGTATCCCGATTACAAATTAGCCACTTAATTTGCGTCTTTATCAGCCCGCAGTTGCAATTAGCGGGCTATCTGGTTGAGAAAATATCCCAAGAAATCTTGGTCTTGTTTCCAAAATATCCCAACTGTTTGGGAAATAGCGGGCTCATTTGCGTCCGTCGGAACTACTTTGTGATTGAGCGTAAAGGTCTGGTGAAAACGCAATTTCGAGCTTCGGGAGAATATCCCGAGGCTGAACATAGCGGGTTATTTGGCAAACTCGAGCTGATGAAAACAGGCCTCATGTGGTCAAATTCAGACGGCTGAGCATGTTCTGAATGAATGTGTTGTTGCAGGACCCCCATGTTCCTTGAATGATATTGACAACCCACAGCTGGTGTCATATTTAAACTACTGTCAGTTTAAATAGCTATGGTTGATAAACAAAATAATAATATATAGGAATGCAATTCATTGGATTTCCAATTACATAAACACAACATTCATAACACATTTATAATATGTTCATAGGTGTATAATAGTAGAGGTGTCGTGGTCGAGTGGATACGCCGCCGGACTGTCGATCACAAGGTCCGCGGTTTGAGTCCCGACGCGGCACTAATGTCCTAATTGGCAAGACATTGATCTATATTTGCCACACTCAACCCAGGGGATGTAAATGGGTATCTGGCAGGAATAAATTCCTTGAAATCCTAGAGCGCTGTAATGGCAGCACAACTAAAGCTGAGGAAATAATTTCCAAAATTTGTTAAGGGGCCTTGAGCATCCTTTGGGGTGGATATGTGCGCATTATAAATGTTGTTATTATTATTATTTGTTTTCTCTGTTTTAGTCTCTAATTGTTGCAATGTTTTCACCAACTCTGATATCTATCCTGTAGATGGAATCAGCACTGTGGAGAAGGTATTCCAGATGCTGGACATGGAGCTTCCGGCGAGGGAGCCCGCCCTCGACAGGCGAAGATGCTTCGGTCTGGGGATGAGATCCTCTGTTCTACATTCCACCACTGAGAGCATCCCTGTAGCGCAGAGCCCCAAGCAGTCCAAGAGTCTCCCCAGAGGGACGCCCCCCAGCATCCCAGGGAACTCACCGTCCATGAGGTCTGGCCATACGGGCACTCTAGGCGCACACTCATCCAGTGAGTATTAACTATACATGTACATGGATGCGAGGACAGATTAAAAACACATTCAATAAAAATATAATAAGTATATTGTAATACAATCAAACCTGTCTTAGTGGCCACCTCTCTATAAATGTTTGTTTTACCTGACTTCTGAGAAAGCATGTGTTTGCTTGTATGTAAGCAATCAAGGGGACAAACAGCTTGAAGTCCTCTCCGAGGGACTTGGTAATGAGGAGTAATGCTGTCCCAAAGGGCACCAGCCCATCGACTTGGTTTTGGACCAGGGACCTCCCGGTTACAAGACCACTGCTCTACCACTGAACCACCGCGTCTGGTCTTGTATTTTGTCCCCCTTTAGAAAGAAATGTATGTTGTACTTGTAGCACATTTCTAGAAAAGCTACCTGTCTACAGTAGCATGCAACTTTCTCTGTTTCCTTTGAGTCGCCTATATAGACAGCTTTAACTGGAACTTTTTGTAAAAGAGGAGTTCTCATAACTATTAAAGCCTATTACAATAGTGCTATGTCAAATATTGACTTGAATACCGTTCTAGATTTTTAAAAATCATCTCTCTTTATTTTTTGCTTTTAAGATTTTACTTATGGGTTAGTAGAAAAAGGGGACCAGCCTAGATAGGCCAATGGTCTTTTGTGGTCCCTCACATCCCTACTCTACCCATTAATCATTTTTACTGTAGTTTTACTGTTGTTGTTGTATTTTTTCTTATCTTATTTTATATATATCTTATTTTATATTATTGTATTTGAATGTTATATTGTTTTAAGTTTTTTATTGGATGTGAAATAAACTGAACTTGGACTTGAACTTGATCTTAGGTGCAGTTTATCAGGGTGCGGAGGAGCTTGGGCTATCAGACGACTCCGATGACGACCACGACTACCAGGTCCCCAACGAAGAATACTTCAGCAAGAAGAAGCATGACATCAGTATGGACAGCCAAGAAGAAGAGTATCTAGCTCCGGAGTTTGCCATCGAATCACCGACAAGTCCCAGAGTACCGCCGAGACAGGAATCCATGCAGTCCAGTCAGTCGTTTGATTCCGGCGCTGGTACGAGTCAAGTGCCTGGTTGGTGCAGTCAAAGAAAATTTGCTCCCATAATTCCATTTCCCTTTCCTTTATTAAAAACTTTTCTGATAGTTTTACATTTATACTTATTGTTATGTCAAGAAAGTTGCAATTGATTGCAAGTTGCGATTGATTTTGGAGATGTGCAATGATTGCAACTTTGCACCATTATTCCGTGTTTCTGACGACATGTTATTGAACCTCTTGTGCACCCCTTTGTGATAAAAATCATTTCGGATCTGCCGATGGTGGGCAATCCAAAATGCTAGGCTTCTATTCCTTGTCTGTAATCATGCATTTTGTTCATGCTTTGGTGCAGATAAATACATGATTGTTTTACAGAGTGATCAAGAACCCTCGGAACACTGTCCCAGGGTATTCTGAGATTCATTTTTATCTTGGTATGATTAAATATCCTTAAAATATGTTAAAAAATGGTAATCTGAAACTCATTTTATATTGATCTTATACTATCACCCACCCATTTGTGACGCGGTAACCGATAAGAAATGTCTTTGGATTACTTCACTCTCTTCAAGTTCAGCCAATGGAAACTTGTTCTGCCAGTCTCTTCGGCAAGAGAGTACAAATGCGTAATTTTTACAAATTAGATGATATGATTACCTTTAATTCTTTGTTGAAGGTGACTACATGATTGTTGTGCAGTATCGTTCAGAACCTTTAGAATGCCAGGCTTCTATACTTGGAGCCTTCAAACTATTGCTTTGAACTTTAAATTCCCTCTCTTTTTCTGAAACATTCTGTGTGAGAAGTATATATATGAAATACCTACCGTAATTAACCGCACCTTTTTGCCGCCGAAAAAAATTCAAAGTTCGGGGGGTGCGGCTTATACACGGTACACCAAAAAAAAAAAAAAAAAAAAGTTTTGATTTATGCCCCTCCACCTGGCGCTATGCCTGGCAATGTCTCCCAGCTCGGTAATCGGTGTGTTGACTCACCACTCGGAAACTAGAACAACACTCAAATTTGTCTGTCATCTTGGTTTGAAAGTAATCTTTCTGATAGATGTCAATATGTAGTTTATAATAATAATTCCTGCAATTTTTCTTCTATTACATGGTGTACCACAAGGTTCTATCCTAGGTCCCCTACTGTTTTTTAATTTACATCAATGATCTTACACACACAAAAAAAAATCTCGGCGAAAAAGAGGGGTGCGGTTAATACACGAGGACGGTAGACTGTTTTCCTAATTTTGCCTTGGGAGATTCCTAATTTTTGCTGTGAAAAGGTTGGCAGGTATGCCGGTAGTTCTATATGGTTGCAGATCAGCCTTGTGTCAAGAAAGTCTACTGTTGCTGCTGCTCCCAACTATTTCTTGGTGATATCACGATCATTTATTCTGTGTTTCAGGTGACTACATGGTAGTTGTCCAGGATGATTCAGAAGAGCAGCCCAGGATGCCGTTGGGACCAGGCCCCTCTCGCAGTTCTACAGACTCCAGCAACAGCAGTTCCAGCACCGGTCCAGGAAGACCTAGTCCTATCAAGCTACCTCGCGTGCTGCCCTCCTCCAACAGCGTGGACCTGGTAGAAGGAGAAGACTTCTGCTGGAGGGACAGGAAAAGTCCAGGACTAGTCCAGAAGAGCCAGGATCTGCCGGCTAAGAAAGAGAAGGAAGCGGTTCCGACGGAGAAGGAGACGGCCCTGATGAAGAGGAAACCGCAACCTCTCCCGAAGCCGGCCGTGGAGGTGAAGCCGAAGCCTAAACCAAAACCGAGGCCTAGCCCCGCCATGTCTCCAGGTATGAAGGACAAACCGATGCCATTACCAAGGTCAGGCAGCACCGAGCAAGAACCTCATAATGAAGACTCAGGTGGTCTTTATGAGATCATGAGTGCAGCAGGTTAGTGTGGCCAGAAGGGAGTTATTTCTCTCTAAAATGATCTGATGAAATGCTTGTCTTGCTCTTTGCAGACTATAACAACAATCCCTATCATATATACATGTAGATATGATGAATGAATAATATAACAACGTGCAAAAACTCTATATCATTAGTTAATAGCCAGACGGGCATTAACCGTGTGTTAAAGCATATGAGTTAACACCTTTCTTGCTACAAACAGACAATTTGTTCATTGAGAATATATAATGTCATACAGAATCAGACTAGTTTGAAGAAAAAGTTCTTACCAAAAATGTCCTCCGCATATATAGTAATTTTATTTTTTGAACCAGCTTGATCATAATCAAGTCAATATATCATCCTCATAAAAACCATAAATTCAGATTTATTTTTATGATGCAATTTCATCTTCACGCAGATGCTCAAAAGATACAGATGACGGCGAGTAAGAACGGGCTGCCAACGATACCTTCGACCTATGACCCGGAAGAAGCGACCAATAAGAGTGGTGGTTACTACTCAGAAGTCTATGAAAGAGACGATGAAGGTTCAGACTCTGATGGAGATTATTGTGTAGCAGGTACGTCAATGATAATTGTAATTTTCGAAATTGATCTGTGAATGTTAATAATATCAGAATTGTTTGTCATTGATTTCAGCTTTCCATTCTGAGAAGAGTTCCCATTGGCTGCTAGTAGGTGGTCAGTTGTGGGACTAGTACAATGTCATTACGATTGGCAGCAGAATGGAGATAACTTTCCACAAGTATTTTCTGTCTCATTTACATGTACTTTAACCTCTACATTTATTGTGGATATCACATCATTGTTTGTTCAGTGAATGTGATCCATGTATAGTTCCATTGACTGTTCATGCAAGACCAAGGTTGTCTACACGATAAGTTTTGCATCAATTTCAGTCATGTGACTTATACATGTAGACCATCATGCAGGTCAGGAGTGTAATCAGTATGGTGTAAAAGAAAAGGGGGCAATTAAAGGGGGCATCTTGAGAAGAAGAAAAAATCAGTTTGAAAATGTAAATTGGAACACAGGAACACAATTAACCTGTTGATGACTGAGTTATCATATTCATCATAGGTTTAATACAGAAACAACATGGTTACAGTCGGCAATGGGTTAAGGTGGGCTTATATTTCCTCTTTTTGTTCTTCAGTATGCCACTCAGTATTCAAAGAGAAGGTTGAGTTCTGAGGAGCGTTTTCATTGTTTTTATGCAAGTGTTGAAGAACAAATCAGAGAAAAAAAGTTCCCTGAAAAGCATGGCTCTTGAAATGCCTTCATATTCTAAATATGACATCTAATAGCTTAAAAATGAGGACCCCATTTTTAAGGCCACATGTTTGTGTAGTCCCATAACATCTTTCTGTGGGCAGTGCTTGTTACTTTTACCAAGACTGGGCCAAATTTCTTATCATTTTGATGATTCCAGAACCTTGCAGTACACACCAATACTTATATGCTCAGTGGCGGATCCAGGGGGGGTAAAAAGGGGGCACGTGCCCCCCCGGCCAAACAAAAATATGTTAAAATCAGCCCTAAATTCGCCCAAAATTTACTGAAAAACAGGGGCGTGCCCCCCCCTCCGGCCAATCTCTTTCCCACCGTGTGCCCCCCCGGCAAGAAATTCCTGGATCCGCCCCTGATGCTACATGATCAACTTTTTCTGATTGATTCCACACCGTTTCTTTCACGACGTTTCTTTCACAACGCAATCGCATGACCAGAACTCAACTTTGTCTTTAAAGAGTGGCGGAAGGGGTGGGGTGGGGTCATATATTTGTGCATCTATGTTTGCCTCCTGAAATATCAACTTTTGACTGACCTTTCATATCACCTCTGGCACCCATCACTTTGTCGATACAATCCAATCACAACATCAACGTCAGTTTTTTATTCATAGGATGCTGAGAGTGAAGTCATCTACACAAGTAAATATTAACCTTTTTCTTACCGTAGGAGTATTGGGGCAGAAAGAGGACCCATACACAGATCTAGACTATGGCCATGAATACTACCCCCTCAGGGTCGGCAGTATTGCAGATGAGGGGACGTAAAACCACGACCAAAATCACTCATTTTTTCAGTTTGTAAGGGATCAATTGTTTGTACCTCTTCAAATGCAATAGATGATTAGAAAAAAAAGCAAAGTATCTGCTGCTATAAAGAGGATTAAATGCCATTAAAAAACCAGTTAATCCGGTCTTTGCATCATCCATCTTTTTTTTCATGCTGTTCTGAATGACTTTTTCCTTTGTGTTTGTATTCTGATGATAAAATCTCCAGGGCAATGTTTCACGAAACCATCGTAATTACAAGTTCATCGGCACCCCATAGCAACATATGTTGATTAAGATACATGTGTTTCAAAGGGATGTCGGTGTACTCATGATGGATTCGTGAAATGCTGTCCATGTTTCTCTTAGACTCGGGATTGAGGCTCTGAAATCCCACTGTGGGCAGCAAACGTAGACAAAACTAGCTTGTGAAAAGAGATCCCTGGTGATCACTCAAGACATCCACCAGGGTCTCTGCAGTAACAGAATGTAAACCTCAGTTGCAAGGCCTTTTCTGTATGTCAGGAGAGACATCGTCAAACTCTCTTTATTTCTTTTCATGTCTTTTCTTTCAATATCTTTTCCTCGATGCTGCAGAGATTTTTTGCCCTTTTTTTCTTCATATCCTCTTAACTGCATTACTTCAGTGGTATTTTCATCTGAATCTTCTCTTTCTCTTGATTTTGTTTTATGTCTTTTCTTGCAATATTTCTATTTTTCGATGCTGAAGAGATTTCTTGCCCTCTTGCTTCTTTACCACTTCACTTGAGTGGTAACTGGTATTTTCATCTAAAATTGCTGTGCTTTTCATTCATTAACTTTCATCATTTTATATTCCTTTCATATATAGGCCCTGTTGTTCCTCCCAGATATAAATACAATTATAGGAAGTGAAGGTGAAAAAGATTTAAGAGCATGGTGCTTTTGTTCTTGCTGGATTTTTTGTGCTGATGATTATTTATTTTTGTTCCATTTTTGCAACTTTTAATTTTGTGATGCATTTTGAACACTATTCATGATACTGATGCAATTTTTTTTTAGCAATGAAAAAAAAGCATGATATTGTATCAGAGAAAAGAAGCTGAGGAAAGCTGTAAAAGAGTTCTGGAAAAATATGAGAAAATGTTGATTGGCGCCTTTATGTTTCAATTGCTAGCCTTACAATACAAAGTAGTTACAGTTCAACTAAATTATTCATACCCCTTGTAAATTTGATGTTCTTGTGTCTTTTGTAACTCGGATGAAAGGTGGACTGGTTGAATTAGGGTCTTTGTTGAATACTTTTGGATGTATAATCTTTAATATGTCACATTATCAAAAATACATAAATTGGGACAAATCAATTTGTTATTTTGTTACACACTTTAAAAAAATACAAAACTTGGTAAGGGTATGAATAATTTACTTGTTAACTGTCAAAGTTATACTGTAAATTCACAAATTGTTATGAAATGAAACTTTTGCAAGTTGCAAACAGCGCCAGTTTTCATGACACTAACATTTTGTGAATTGCAAAAATTAATTGTTGTGTCAATTGTGAATCATTTATTTTGTGCCATGATTATTTGCAAATTTGAATCACTCGCAAATTTACGAACATTTCATGCACGCCAAAGCTTTTGGTTTTACCGTACAAATCCACACATACTTCTATGAGACTTGTTTTTTTGTGTTACTTTCATAGCAGTCATTTAATCTTTCATTGAAGAATTTTGGAGCAAGAAAAGAAAAAATCGATATGAAAAATGATCATTATTTTGAAGCAAGTTTTACTGAACTGGGCTTGTGTGCATGTGAAAATACTATTAACTATAATTTGCTTAATTGTTATTTTCATAACTAGTGTGATTGAAACGATTTTCATTCCCCCTGCGATAAGGGGATCGGAGGGGCCTGGGGGCTTTACTTTATTTTGAATGCATTAAACCCAACTTTTATTTGTTTTGTTGCCTGCTTGCTTGCAGCATGTCACGATGGTTAGAATGCTTATAGCCCTTCTTTTGAAAAGAATGTTAATAATTAAAAGCTCAAGCTTGCATTTTTCCTAAATCTGTGTCTATTAATTTAACACATTTTTTCCATGGAAAATCTTAAATTGCCAATCGTTATCAATATTTGCATGCAAGCAACAATGCAAACAATCATGCTAATAAAGGCTCGCACCATGATTTCAATATTCTATTTTCATCGTTTTGCAAAAAGGTGGATGAGAGGGCATTTCTGATAGCCGGCTGTAGGAACCATTTGCTGTAATTAACTTCAGTTTTAATTGGCTCTCAACCTCTTAGGTGTTTAATTACTTCAATATGGCATATTTACGAGCTCTCATTACTTCCCTGTCTTCCTTGGAATGGGTTTCACATGCTCTCTCTCTCCCTCTCTCTCAAAATAAATAGAGTTATATATATATACAAACTCTTAAACAAATGCATGGTAATTAAATGCGCATCAAGATATGACGTGGCAAAACCAGGGTGGTTTTTGTATGTGTCACGTTTCTTTATCTTACATGTATGTATTATAACACTGACCTCGGTGAATAACTACAACATGCTTTTTTGATAGCAGAGATTTGAAACACAATGTTATTGAAAAAAAATTAAACTCTCTTTACATGGAATCACTGTAGAGTCTCAGAGCCTCCCATGCTCTACTATTGCCCAGCAAGTGTCAGCAAATGGTATTATTGTGATTTTTTAATTTAATATACCTAGGGGTTGTTTCACATCGACTAAGATCAACTTAAGTTGGACTTGAATTATGGCAGGCCGTTCATGCCACTGGTAGCTCTCACCATTCCTGGCATTGGTCTCTGAAGGGACGTACAAATCGTGGTCTCAAATCTACAGAATTTACAGTTTTTGATAGTTCATTATTGAAGGAAAAATATTATAAAAGATCATAAATGAAAGAGAGCAACCAGTGGCATGAATGGCCTGCCATAGTTCAAATCCAAATTAAGTCAATCTTATTCTTTGTGAAACACTCCTCAGTTCTTGGAGGGGGCTTGAGGGGCTCAAGCCCCACCCCCAAAAAAGAATTTTTCAAGCCCCCCCCCCCCCCCTTGAAAAAAATTATCATGAGCTGATTTTAAGCATGATTTATGTATAAACATCAATGCAAGAGCCCCAAGCCTCTCTGCCTCAACTTCTTCAACTGCATCTGGTATGAGCAATAGGTCTTTGCTTTCCATTTTATTGCTTGTTTTCATTTCTGCCTTTTCAAAGTGATGACACTTATCACAAATGCATTATTAGTTGAAAATGTTTTAGATTTTTTGATTGATATATGACAAAATTAAAGTAAAAAAGAATCCACTAAGTTTCATGTTTTGCTTGATTTCTGTTCCAGATTTCCACCACCTTAAGACGGATGATTCAACTGCAGGTGACCAAGGAGGGCAGCAGACCACAGCAGAGAAGGAGCACAAACCCCCAGCGGCCGTTAACAACAACCGCCACTCAAGCGAGGTGGAGGACACGTTTACAGACGATGAGGAAGACGATGAAGCGATCTACTGTAATGTTCCCAGCTAGTTTTGACAGGACGGGTGCAATATACCAAGAAATGTTATATTTATGAGCTGTACTGCAAAGATTGAAGTCGGACTTCAGCTCCGATTCCCCATTCATGAACCCTAGTTCCTTGTGACAACGTGTGGAGATGTATAAAATAATTTTGTATCACCCATGTATGTTCTGTAAGTTTTAAGATTCCAGGATCCCTGCTGTCAATATAATACAGGGCCTGAATGAAAGACTACATTTTATCAAAACTCGATACCTGCACTGTATATGTTTCTGAGCCTTATTGTTACACTGATTTAGGCTTGGAACAAGTTTTCGTGTTTCATTTTTGGAGCATCACAATTGATGCGCATATCAGTGACTTTTGGAAAGTCAAGGCCTTCATAAAATGCTGTTATAATGATAGCATGTACGTCTGCCCCGTTATGGCCCAAATTTGACTTGAAACTCTACTTCAGAAGTCTGTATGTACTATGTATAGGGTTTTAAAGCTAATTGAATGATAGCTCACTTTCTGATGTGTAATGATCTGCACATGTTTCTTTAAATCTTCTCTTTAATTATAATAAAATAGTGGGTTCTCTTGTATAGCACTCATGTCTGTCAGATTTGACACTCCTGGCGCTGCACAATTATTACCCCAGCTTTAGCAAAGCTGCCATTATGGCGCTCTAGCATTTCAAGGAATTAATCCCTGACAGGTACCCATTAACATCACCTGGGTTGAGTGTGGCAAATGGAGAATCATGACTTACCATAGGAAATTAGTGCCGTGGTTGTACTCAAACCGCAAACCATGTGATCCACAGTCCGGTGACGTATCCACTAGACCACGACACCTGCACATGTTTCCTCAGCTGTCTGTTCTTATCTGCACAATTTTGTGAGTGAAATGCGTATGCCATTTTCAGGAATTCATAATTTTATACAAAGCGGTTGCAATCTCATGTATTTTTCAGCACTTTATATCCCTTCTTGCATTACCTTGGAACTAATGTATGGGTATGGGTAAGGGTATGTAGCGGGTATGTCTGTACTCTTCTTGTGGTCATTCCAATGTGACTAGATCTTTCGCTGATGTTTTAGAAACAGTTTGCGGTCTCGCTTATCATGGAAAGTTGACTGATCAAACAATATTTCATAAGGAAATCATGAATCCTCAGTACAAACCAAACAAAGAAATATATAAACACAATACAACACAAAGAATAATGTACAGGATTGTATCTTACGCATTTTGCCTTTTTGTTGTTGCAAGTATGTATGTAAGTATGTATGTGTGTGTGATTCTGGAGAGTAAAAATAAGAGAAAAGGATGTGATATCAGAGATATTTTTTATTTATAAGAAACAGATATACAGATAAGTCTTTTAGAAATCCCTCATTGCTTCTATGAAGGCCTAATGTCTTTCTTAGCTAAAGTCAAGA
This sequence comes from Strongylocentrotus droebachiensis, assembly GCA_035222895.1. Lineage (NCBI taxonomy): Eukaryota > Metazoa > Echinodermata > Echinoidea > Camarodonta > Strongylocentrotidae > Strongylocentrotus > Strongylocentrotus droebachiensis. Next base: position 78,643 of record JAVYIG010007562.1, read on the forward strand.
AAAGAAGAGTTCTGACTTATGTAACAAGATTAAACTTTTTGGCATTGTATTTTATAATTTTCATTTTTCACTACACTTGAACTCATTTAAGTCTTTTACAATTACACAAATACATGTATTGCAATCTTCACATTTCTGAATGATACATAGTCACTTTAATATGAAACACACTATTATTTTTTGTTTATATATTAAGGGATATATGCAAGTATGTCTTTCAACTCATATGTAATAGATGTAGAAGGAGTTAAAATATTATCTGTTTGGAGCCAGAAGGGCATTAACTCATATAATTTTACATAGAGTTATTGTTATGCCCTTCTAGATCTTAACAGATGATGTAGTAATGATAATATAATTAAAGTGGCTACTTGTATAGCGCTCAAGTCTACCTTTCGGTGCTCATGGCATATGAGTGATATAAAGATACGTGTCAATTGATGTCATTGTCAGTGATGTGCAATTTCTGGCTGGATCTTTTTATACATGTAATCAGAGACATGATTGTTTCAACATATGGGACTTATTTTTTAGAAATGTTGGATTACCTTTTTAAAGACCTAGTACATCTTGTGAAAAGTAATTTAATTGTAATATACTTCTTCATCAAAGGCAAGGTCACTAACTAGAGCTGTTTCCTTAGTGATATATCAAGTCTCCAACATCATGATGTGGGAAGATGAAATTATAACATGGTGCTATAATTAGAGAGTGTTAAACTTTGCATTGTTTATACTGTTCTCACACACTACTACTGCTGGTTGTTGGAAATAATGAGGAATTCAGAAAGAGATTTTCTTGTTTTTCATGAAGCCATACAAGTTAATATTGTATGGTTGAACTCTGTTGGATGCAAGATTCTAAGCACAGTTTAAAATCCAAGCAGCTTTCTCAAATGAATTATGATAAAAGTAAATTGCAAATAGTAAAAACTTCATTAGTTTGCTCGTGAGCAAAAGTGCATACAGGAAGGTACATTTAAATACATGTTTATGGTTTATACAATCATGTTTAATAGTATATTTTCACAATGATGGATATAAACATTGATGATTCTAATGATTCTTTCCAAATCATGGTTGTCTTCTTCATTATCAAGAAAAACATTTGTAGTAATTTTAATGTCTAATAATATCTAATTATGTTTAAATGGAAAAATTTGATTTCATTGTTTTACACTTTTCTATTTTTACTCTTTCTGTCTATTTTCTCTAGTTGTATGAAGCAGGCATGCAATATGTAACAATGGAATGTCAATCGAATTTGATAATTTGAATTCATTATTCAGTGCAGTTTTGCTGAACAATATGCTTGCATCTTTTGATATTTTTAGAACATAATATTTATGGTTTTAAAAATATTTATGTATGATAATAAATATTGTCTCTTTAAAAGTGACATAGGATGCAAGATTTTAAATACAGATCCATATTTGAGTTTCTTTTCTATGATGAATAATAAAGTCACCAAATTGCAAATTGTGAAAACTTCATTACTTTACATGTCAGGAACAGAGCATACAGGAAAGTAAATACAAAATGCATGTCTAAGTCTAAGGTTTATACAATCACCAATCATTGGTATGTTTTTTAAATCTTGTATTTAGAATATTCTAAAGTGACAATATTTATTATAATTTAATATTTTAAAAACTAAATCATTTTTATTTGTATTTGTTTACACTACCTCTGTCTGTGTAATATTGGTACATTCACTGGTGGAAGGCAGGTTTTACACAGTGAAGGTGGTTTACTGACAGTACTAGCATTCTAAAGGTACTTAAATGATGTAGAGGGCACATGTATAGTTGAGCTCTTGCATCATATAATATATTTTAGGTGTAAAAATTAGAAACGTTGTGTTCTGTGAACTCATATTTTTTCAAATAATGCAAATACCAGTAGTGTGTTCTGAATGTTTTACAAGATATATGAATATCGGACTCATATATATTCCTATCTCTTTCAGTTCAGTTAATTATATTATATGTTACTCAATTGCTCATTGTGTGATTTTATGATAGAAAGATGGCCTTTAAATAATCATGAATAGTCAATTTCTTCTACAGATGAAATATATGATAATTTTGTTGTGGATATTGGTATATCCTGTTTTATGTACAACTTGACTGTAAGCTTTATGCATTACCATGTTATCAAGATGCATAGGATTTGTTTTTTAAATGCTTTTATTTTTGCAGATATGTATCAATTTTATATTTATGTAGCCCTATTACAGAATGCACATACAGTGTCTTTTCATTTCAATCAAAACAGATGTTCACTCTATTTCTTGTGTAGATTCATTCTATTTCAGCAAATTGTCTCCTAATTAGATATATATCATGGATTGTATATATTGTTCTTTATGTGTATATTATAAGGTTGTATTATCAGTAATCTCTTGTTCAATTGTTTCTCACCGGCATTTATTATTAATAAAAAGGGAAGTACCCTTTTAAACAAAGAACTTGAATTAAAACTATGTTTGTGTATTGTGAAGTTCAAATTCAAATATTTATTCCAAGTATATTCAACACTCTTCATAAAAACATATAAAAAAAAATACAGAATGGAATGATAAAAAAGAACAAGATAGCGATACAAATTGCAGTGGCAGTTTATGATAGTATTTGGGATAAACAGAAAGGAGGGAAAGCTTGAAAAACGCCGTACTAGATTTGAGGGGCAGATTGACGAGACCATCTGGAGTGGGACAAAATTTCATTTCAAAGTGAAATGGACACACATACACACTCCGTATCTTGCCCCGTATTTCTCCTATTTTTCACTCTCACATAATTTCATCTCATCGCATCTCAATTTCTTTTTCTTCCATGCTGTATGCGTCATCAAGGACGCAGATAAGAACACTCCAAAGCCAATGTCAATATTCATTTAATCATTACTTATTCACATAATATTTTAATCTTGAATCTATCTCCTTACATTATTTCACGTTCTTTTGTCCTTTTCCTTCATCTCTCCTGTGCCCCATAGCTACGCCACTGTTAACACGATTGCAATACGTATATTACAATTGTTTCAATAATTTTTTCTTTCTTCTGTAGTTAAGACACAAAACATAACAATTAATGAAAAGTGAAGAACGAGACTTGTTTACTATTTTTGACAAGTTGGTGAAAAATAAAATCTTTGTAAGTGAGATTTGTAAAAGGGATACATTTATATGTACAAACATACTGGTTGATTGAATTCTTGTTCACTAAAGCACCCTACTTTACATACTGACAAAAGTAACAACTTGTAAGAGGAAATGTTTTTCTAAATAGTTGATACAAATTTTCAACACCTAATTTGACTGCATTGAGGAATATACATTTTGCATATAAAATAATTGAAACTATCCCACAAAAATAGATACCACGTGTTCATATATCATTTGATTCGGGGAAAAGCTTAGTCTTTTTTTTTTTTTTTTTTTTAATATTTGTATTACATTTTCACCAAGAACAGAGGACATATTATATAAAACAGGATGTATAATATACATCTGTGTTTGCGCAACATAGTATATATATATACAGTAGGCTTGCGGGTACACCATGTGAAAATATGTATGTGTGTATAGTATATATAAAAAGGAAAACAAAATAAATGACAATTTGACTGTGCAGACTATTTGTTAAACTATGGCATTATACTATCTACACCAAGCTTTAAAAATCCAGTATCAAAATGCGTATCGGTAAGGCCAAATAACAAAACTTACGAGTTTCTCGTCCCCGCCCGCCTCCTTTTTGGCTGCCGGCTCCTTTTGTTTACTATTTACTATTCAGAAGAAACAAAATATATAAAAAAGCAACAGAAACAAGAGGCTGTGATGTAAATTTTGTATAACTAACTTTTACAGCTAATTCAAGCAGAACACATGTACATGGCATTGTTTCTGAATTTAGAACCATTCTTTACCAAGTGGACTAAAATGATACAAATCGCTTGTTTTGTCATACATTAATAATAATTATAGGCATTTCTATAGCGTCGTCAATCTATCTAGAAATTCTATTCCGAGGCGCATTCAATATTACCCCGGCTTTAGCCTAGCTGCCATTACAGCGCTCCAGCATTTCAAGGAATTCATTCCTGTCAGGTACCCATTTACATCACCTGGGTCGAGTGTGGCAAATGCAGATTAATGCCTTGCCAAAGGACATTAGTGCCGTATCGGGGATCGAACCACGACCTTTGAATTTTAAGACAAGGGCTTAAACCATTCGACTACGACACTTCTACTCTGTTTTGCATTAGTATACCCTCTAGACAGGTACATTCAAACATGTCGATATCATCCAGGCACATCCCTCCATTTAGGCAGGGGTAACTCACGCATTCAAGGGTCAATAGCACAATATATGTGAATAAATATACCTTGGCCAGCAATATTTAGCATGGCGGTAATCTTGAAAAGCTTATAAACAATTGATTACAATAATATCGATTGTATGCTATTTAAGTGCCTGTCGGAGAAGTATTAGCTCTCTCAACTCGAAATCAGTAGCTTTGAAAACGGAAAATGTCGACCTAGAAACTAGCTATCGACTTGATAACATCATCTTATGTGGAGTGCGCATATTCACAATGACTTTACATTAATTAATCATCACTCATCACCTCAGAGCCGACCAGGGGGGTGTTTCACAAAGATCCTAAGTCGAACTTAACTCTAAGTTGGACTTAAACACTATGGAGAGCCATTTGTAGCCTTGAAATGTAATATAATCAAAATCAAAATTTCAAATATTTTAGACTTTTCATAAATTCCACATTAAGTACATGAAATCTCCTTGATAATAGAAAATATAAATGATTTGAAACAGCATTTTATGCCTTTTAAAATATCTTTTACAAAATATTTTCAAAGATGCTAGCGGCTTTCCATAATTTTTAAGTCCAACTTAGAGATAAGTTCGACTTAGGATCTTTGTGAAACACCCCCCGGGTCCACTTGTTACGCCGTCACCGTAACTAAGGCAAATTTGACCCCTGTTGACCCGTAATTTTGAGGGGAGCAGAAAATGAGGTTCGTTTGCTTTTGTGCAATACTGATACATCGATATAAAGTTGTATTTTGAATTGAACATATTCACCACTTTCATAAAACATGCAAAGTCAAACAATACAATAAAATGTCTCTTACAAATGATAACACAATAAAATAGAAAATACACTAAAGGAAATTACGAAGTGGTTGGATCATCAAAAAGTTACAGAAACTCATAAGTAAACGATATTACACAAAATGCAAAAACTAACAAATTTTAAAAAAGAGAAAGAAATAATACAATGGTAGTTTTTCACACATAAAATAGTGCGGTTGTCAAATTCAGAGCTTATCCATGAGATTATGCTTAAAACCTGAAATCCTGGTATTACATCTATTAATATCTTTGTTTCTCTGAAAGATATTACAAACAAAATCTGGTAAAAGTTTATGACAATACGAATACATAAGAACACACAGTGGAAAACCGTGTAATAATGAAATCGGGAGATATTCAATTTCAAGAATTGAGGTCTGCTTGTACTTAAAAACTGCTAGTGACAAATTCTACGAAATACTTTTTTTTGACGGAGGAAAATATGATTAAGTATAAATTATGTTCTTTAAAAAAATATACAGGCTATATAACGTTACAATGGGAGAGTAAGGCAAGATTGGTGCCATGAGTGATAAAACATTGGTTGACAAGATGTCTTTTGATTTAGTAATCGTAGTTCTTAATGTTCTAGACACAATGCGTAAAACTTCATAGACATGTGTTTTTAAATTCAGATCTTTATCAATATATTATTTTTATAAGTCTTTTAAAACTTTTACTGATCAGGTAATTTGTATATACATTATGATATCAGTTATCATAAAGTTACTGCACAATAATTACAAAACTTAAGAACAGATGAAAAACGTCAAACAATACGGAAATAGTGGGTAACACTTCCTTTTATACAGTGTATATCATAAGATATACGGTATATAATACCTAAGAACTTTGCTGTATTTGTATGTTTAATCAAATTTCCACTCATTTTTTATTTTTTACTTCACTGCCACACGTCTTTGGAAAGTTTAACAACATGACACAGTGTTTTTTTACATAGTTAAGTTGCAGATTGATTGTGGTAATCCATTCACTAACTTTTAGGATAGGGTTTCAAACTTACTTACTAAGGAACATAGTTTATTCGGTTACATGTCGATGTTCTGAATGTTAAAAATTGAAACCCTATATTGTTTTCGGATTTATGAATCTTCGGAAGAAAGAACCCCTAGAAAAACGAGTAACCTCAGTTATATTTGTATGTTACCGAAGTGCAGATAATATTTTTGTTTGTGTGTGTGCCTTTAATGAGGTGTTTAATTACATTTAAACATCAAAATAAAGTTGTGAGAACAAATATAATTGACGTACAATGTTATTAATCGAAACCACATATTTTCTTAACTATACAATATTTGCTACTTTTCATCTTAAGTGCTCTTAACAGTTTCTCTGGCAATCCTTGGTCTGGCTTTTTTAGCTCCTGATTTACAACAATCCTGTTTTTTAAATTTCTCTTTCAAACATGTATTTTAGTTTGAAACGGTTTTCATTAAATCAATACTTATTCCGGACGACTAACATTTTGTATATTTACCAGAATGCGATCGTTGTTACAACGTATAACTCTCTGTCAATATTAATCTTAAGTAAATAAGAGATATCCATGCAAAAATCAATATTAAAAGTGTACTTCACAACATGTTTGATATAATCAAAGAAAATCTTGTTCTGTTCACATTCGATAAACACAAGCACTATGTCCTCTATGACATGGCAAAGAGCAGAGGATACAATTCACAGGTTTGTTGGAGATTCTGAGAGATTTTTTCCCGCGAACTGTACCCGACCTTTGTACATCTGGTCGTACATGTGAGCATAGCGATGTTCCTGTATGCCCATATGATCCCGGGCTGATACGTCCAGACCTAAGATATCAAAATCATCTCGACCGGTCAACCAGTACGTGTACATGCTGCCTTTACCCTGGAAGTAAAAGAATAACACAGTTACATAACGAACAAACAGAACGGTGGAATAAGAAAGGGTTAAAGTGGCTCTAGCACCGGCCCACTTTTAAAGCGATACTGAACGATAAACTTTCTGTCCTAGCGTTTGTTTATTGCACAGCACCATCTCATGGACATTTTGCGAACAGTCCGTAACCCAGACATAATTTAGTAGCCAGCTAGGGAAGCAGCGAGTTGCGAGACCACACTGCTACAGCTAGCCGACCTGAGATGGCACTAGAGGAGATTTTGTGATATTACTTCTTGGACAGTATGGCTTTAAACGGATTGACGCCCATGCATGGATGCTATCCCCGTTTAACACTTTACCCTCTAGTTTTTGCCGTATTTTAAACATTGTACATTACGTCACGCATTCTGAACCTAGCTTAATTTACTTAATATCTTAACGGTATTGTTGGGCTAAACTTTTAATCACTGAGCTATGATATAAACATAAATACAAATAAAAAATATACATGTTTATGTATATACATTAAAGTTTATTTATATACCATTATAATCACAAATACGGTGAAAAAGAGGCTAATATTGAGAAGGAAAAGTACAACAAACTCACCCTAACATCAATCTTGCCACGTTTGACGAAGCTGTATCCTCCCCATTCCAATAATCCCATGTATGTCTCATGACTCACATGGATCTGTCCAGCTATATCACAAACAAAATAATTATGTTAAGAAAAAAGTTAAAACATTATACTGCAACGCTTTTCGATGAAAATATATCGAAATATATAGATGTAAACGAATGCATGTATGACCCTAAATAATCATAGGCAAATACAATGAATTTTAGCTCTTAATCTTGACATCAGTAGGGCAGGGAGGTCACCTCCCTGGTAGGGGGGTCGGTTATTAGAAGCACCAGCACCAACGCCATCATCACTACCACCACCATCACCGTTGTCACCGCCGGCCGCTATCATCACCCCAGCTACCACCATCACGAATACTACCACCGTCATCACCACCAATACCGCCACCACCACCACTAATACCACCACCGCCTCCACCACCACCAATACCGCCACCACCGCCACCACCAATACCGCCACCACTGCCACCACTACCGCCACCACCGCCACCACTACCACCACCAATACCGCCACCACCACCACCAATACCGCCACCACCGCCACCACCAATACCGCCACCACCGCCACCAATACCGCCACTAGGATAGATGTATCATGCCGTAAGTTACTTACGGAGCCCAGTAGTTTGCATCCTTGAAGCTGTGTTGACTGTGTCTCCAAAGAGACAATACCGAGGCATCTTCAAACCTACCACTCCAGCAACCAATGAGCCTGATGCAAAGAGAAATGTGGTATTGCGATTAACTCTGAAATTATGACGATAATGGTTAACGAAGAATGGTTTAAATGTTAATACGATTGCATAAAATTTGTAATGGTATATTTATTATAGTGAGAGAAAGAATTCCTTGCGGTAATTTCTGAAATTTTGATTTTTGGTGAATGAGGAATAGCTGCAAAGATACAACGATTGCATAGTCATATAGTCATACAGTCTCAAATTGTATAAAGTTATCTCGTGTTGTTGTTACAATCTAATAATTATTTTGTGCTTGTTTGTTTTGTCTTTGTATTTAAAGCCATTCTATTATTGATTTTAGATATAATAAAGTCAGATTTGTAATCCCTGTATGTATGTTACAATATATTATGGTTATTAAGTATTGGATATTTACAGGACATATAACAGTACGTCTTAATTCTTAAGTATTATGAAATATATTTATTTGTGTACGTTATGTGCAATTTGAGCCAAAATGAATATTATGGGTAAGACAAATTTAAAATATGTTAAACATGATTTTAGTGCAAATTTCCAGTCATTTATATTTGCTAAAATCCGATCTCAGAAGTAAACATAATTCTATTTCTAAATTATGATAATTAAACGTTTTTGTATAGCGCACAACACAACGGCATAATTGCATGAATACAGAAAGAGTAGAACGGTACGCTGGGTTCATTATTGTATGATTTTACAAAGTGCTAAATGCATATGTTTTCAAATTATCTTATGAACCTTTCGTAAGTTTCTATATTTCTAAGATATTCCGGCAAGGTATTCCATAACTTGAACCATTACCCATGTGTATTCCGAAGCGAACTTTGATCTTCATGTGAGGTTTGTGAGGAACCTCTAGAATGTTCACGTGATGTCTAAGGTCAAGGGTCACCGTGGCAATCTCACAAACATGCCGATCATGGCGCTCTGGAACACCTATTTAGAATTAATGTTAAAAGAAATGACAATTTTAAACATCCAACATTATCAATGCAACATTTTGGGCATTCGAGATATGTAGTCACTAGTCAGTCTTATGTCTTCATTAAAGTAATATAAATATGACCATACAAGTTTAAGTGTAAACTAACACGACAATCATCTCACACATCCCCTTCCCCCTCACACGCACACACCGCACTTGCACATACACACTTCTATTTTTGTTTACTTGGTGATCTTTATTCGATTTCATTCAACATAAATGATATTCCTCTTACAGAAATAAGTAAATGAATTTCAAGCACCGAGGCTTTAGTCAATTGAAATATATTAATACATAATGACGTTTCGTAATGATAATAATAACATTCAATAGTCAGAACAAGTAAAACAAAAAATAGTCATACAAATTGGCATATTTCAACACATTCACGGAGATTTAAAAAGGATGCTAAAGTGAAATGTATCAATTTTAATTTATAAATTAGCCCCTAACCTTTCACAATTATTGTAACCATGCTACAGTGACTCTCTTTTCTCCCCTGCCCCTTAAATCCAGCAACCCTCCCTGCTCCCCCCCTTCCTACCAATATACCATCCGCCCTCCTTTCCAACCACACATACACACCAACACACATTCACGTGCACATAAACACACACGCACAAAACAAACCAAACGTTTTCATTCTTGATAAATTCACTAAGAAGAGAAAAAGTATTAATGGAAAAAAGAGAAAATAACATTATACCAACATTAATTCGTTCCTTCAAGTATTTTGTAGATCAGATGCACAGTATTTCGTGACAGTGGATGTAGTTTCATGCTTTTCATCTTTTTGTTTATGTATTCCTAACTAATCTCATCATCACTATCACTACCATCATCATCATTATCGTCATCACCACCGCCATAGTTATCGTCATCAACAGCACTATCGTCATCCTCACCATTTTAATCATGTTCCTCCTTCTCCTCCTCCTCCTCCTTCACCTCATCCTCCTCCTCCTCGTTCTCCTCCTCCTTCTCATCATCATCACCAACATCATCAATACCCTCAAACAAACAATAAAACACACATTATATGACTCTTTAGGCCTCTATACTAACCTGATGCGAGCATGTACGTTTCGTTGACCGTTTCGACTTTGTAAACATCGTAGAGTTCAATCCGAGAATCAAATAGCAAATATAGTCCATTCAGCATTTCGACAACCTGTACAAAAACCATAGAAAGATTTTAAAGGAGTCCCGGGGGAGTTTCACAAATACAAAGATCGACTTTAAGTTGGACTTGACTAGGGCAGGCTGTTATTGCCACTGTTTGTTCTCACCATTCACTGGCATTGGTCTCTCAAGGGACGCACAAATCATGGTCACACACTATTGAAGGAAAAAAATATTATCTAAAGATCATAATGGTGAGAGCAACCAGTGGCATGAATGGCATGCTATAGTTATTTCTAACTTAAAGTCGATCTCAATCTATGTGAAACACCCCCTCCCCCAGGCTATATACAGATCCCAATGTGGTTCCTCAAAAGTGTTTAGAATAGGAAACTTCGTCTCATGTAAGACGTAAACACAGCTCCATAATATTCCACGGCCCGATAATGCCCCGTCCATTCGATCCAAACATTATTTTTTATTTTAAATGGTGATAGGTCTTAGCTAATCATTAAAATGAGAAATTATCATAATAAAGTCTGAAAAAACAATGATAAAATTGATTTTGGTTTCAACCAATGAAAGAAGTGATTGGACCGGAGAGTACATGATTTAATGTTGTTATATAAAGTCATAATCCGATGAACAAAATAATTATGCAGTATGGAGAAAAAAAAGATCGTAACTATATGAACCGACGATATTACATGATGAGGACCACAATGAGTTGTTCATATAGCAAATTAAAGAACGTCATATCCCCTTTTTTTCTCCATGAAAAGAATCGACACTCCTGTCGGCAAATTGGTACTACCCCCCCCCCCTCTTCCCCTGCCCATTTAAAGGAGTCCAGTCGTGTCAAATCGTTTTACCTCCATCGGCGCACTTCGTCCACAGAGCCGACTGAACCCGGCGATGTCGGCGAACATGACCGAGGCGGACTCGTAGAGTTCACCGTTCACGCCTTCCGTGTTCATCAACCGTAGCGCAACTGAGGGCGGCAACATCGCATTTAGGAGGTACGTTGATCGCTTCTTCTCCTTGTTCAGCTCCTGCACGATAACGGACATGAAAGGGACAATGACCTATGAAATTATGTTCATGCTTGCTGTTGTGGCTGATGCCAGCAAGAACAAAATATTAAACTCCTTGTCAAGTCTAGAGTGTGTACCCTTTTACAAAAGTAGCTTTTGCTCACTCAAGCATTTAACAAACAAACAAAACAAAATCATAAAATACATGTACTTTGTGCCAGTTACTAGATGAGACCTTTCGCTATCTGCAGGTGTACAAGCTTTCTGATAATATTGTAAAATATTTAATTTGGGGGATTTTTTTCTGAAAAGATTGCTTTTTTAGACGCACTGAAAATAAAAAGTAAAAATCTAATAAGCACACCATAGATTAATATTTTATCATCAAAATATTAAAGATAATAATGCATCGAAATGTGATGAGAAGGAAGCACGACATCGTTCTTTTGGAGGAAAACCAATTACAGCTGTGAAAATGAGCTATTAAAGGGGCCAAAGTAGAGGCTACTTACTCGCACAACATAGTGTTTTAAAAAAACGTTACATTTCATAAAAACAAGGTATTCGATAAAAGCGGGAGTTTTTCGGATATCAAAAAGAGACCTATATGATTATGAATGGTTATGAATCAATACCTTAGTCTGTGCGGCCAGTGTTAGGGCGTAGTTCTGCAGCACCGTGGTCAATGACCAGATTGCTCGGAGGGTGAGTGGACATATGATGATGACGACTAAGACAAGGAAGATGCTGACGGCGATGTTTTCCGTGTCATCTTCGAGTTCCTTCTCGAGCCGATCCAGGATCTCATCGGCCATGTCCTTCTGGACCTTCTCGAGGATGTCGATGTAGACCTAGGCGAGAGAGAATCAGGCGGATTCTTTAAAGTATTCAACGTAAGTATTCCTCTTTACCCCTCCCTATAGAAGAAAGAATATTCTGTTCCTCTGCACCCCTCCCTGGAAGATAGAACATTCTGTTTCTCCCTACCCCTCCTGGCAGATAGAACCTTCTTTTCGCTTTTGCCCCTCTCTGAAAAAGAGAACATTCTGTTCCTCTGCACCCCTCCCTGGCAGATATAACATTCTGTTCCTCTCTACCCCTCCCTGGCAGATAGAACCTTTTTTTCGTCTTTGCCCCTCTCTGACAGATAGAACATTCTGTTCCTCTGCACCCCTCCCTGGAAGATAGAACATTCTGTTCCTCTCTACCCCTCCCTGGCAGATAGAACCTTTTTTTCGTCTTTGCCCCCTCTCTGACAGATAGAACATTCTGTTCCTCTGCACCCCTCCCTGGCAGATATAACATTCTGTTCCTCTCTACCCCTCCCTGGCAGATAGAACCTTTTTTTCGTCTTTGCCCTTCTCTGACAGATAGAACATTCTGTTCCTCTGCACCCCTCCCTGGAAGATAGAACATTCTGTTCCTCTCTACCCCTCCCTGACAGATAGAACCTTTTTTTCGTCTTTGCCCCTCTCTGACAGATAGAACATTCTGTTCCTCTGCACCCCTCCCTGGAAGAACGAACATTCTGTTCCTCTCTACCCCTCCCTGACAGATAGAACCTTTTTTTCGTCTTTGCCCCTCTCTGACAGATAGAACATTCTGTTCCTCTGCACCCCTCCCTGACAGAGAGAACATTCTGTTCCTCTTTACCCCTCCCTGGCAGATAGAACATTATGTTCCTCTTTACCCCTCCCTGACAGATAGAACATTCTGTTCCTCTTTACCCCTCCCTGACAGATAGAACATTCTGTTCCTCTTTACCCCTCCCTGACAGATAGAACATTCTGTTCCTCTTTACCCCTCCCTGACAGATAGAACATTCTGTTCCTCTTTACCCCTCCCTGACAGAGAGAACATTCTGTTCCTCTTTACCCCTCCCTGACAGAGAGAACATTCTGTTCCTCTTTACCCCTCCCTGGCAGAGAGAACATTCTGTTCCTCTTTACCCCTCCCTGGCAGAGAGAACATTCTGTTCCTCTTTACCCCTCCCTGACAGAGAGAACATTCTGTTCCTCTTTACCCCTCCCTGGCAGAGAGAACATTCTGTTCCTCTTTACCCCTCCCTGGCAGAGAGAACATTATGTTCCTCTTTACCCCTCCCTGACAGATAGAACATTCTGTTCCTCTTTACCCCTCCCTGACAGAGAGAACATTCTGTTCCTCTTTACCCCTCCCTGACAGATAGAACATTCTGTTCCTCTTTACCCCTCCCTGACAGAGAGAACATTCTGTTCCTCTTTACCCCTCCCTGGCAGAGAGAACATTATGTTCCTCTTTACCCCTCCCTGACAGATAGAACATTCTGTTCCTCTTTACCCCTCCCTGACAGAGAGAACATTCTGTTCCTCTTTACCCCTCCCTGGCAGAGAGAACATTCTGTTCCTCTTTACCCCTCCCTGGCAGAGAGAACATTATGTTCCTCTTTACCCCTCCCTGACAGATAGAACATTCTGTTCCTCTTTACCCCTCCCTGACAGATAGAACATTCTGTTCCTCTTTACCCCTCCCTGACAGAGAGAACATTCTGTTCCTCTTTACCCCTCCCTGACAGAGAGAACATTCTGTTCCTCTTTACCCCTCCCTGGCAGAGAGAACATTCTGTTCCTCTTTACCCCTCCCTGACAGATAGAACATTCTGTTCCTCTTTACCCCTCCCTGACAGATAGAACATTCTGTTCCTCTTTACCCCTCCCTGACAGAGAGAACATTCTGTTCCTCTTTACCCCTCCCTGACAGATAGAACATTCTGTTCCTCTTTACCCCTCCCTGACAGAGAGAACATTCTGTTCCTCTTTACCCCTCCCTGACAGATAGAACATTATGTTCCTCTTTACCCCTCCCTGACAGAGAGAACATTCTGTTCCTCTTTACCCCTCCCTGGCAGAGAGAACATTATGTTCCTCTTTACCCCTCCCTGGCAGAGAGAACATTATGTTCCTCTTTACCCCTCCCTGACAGATAGAACATTCTGTTCCTCTTTACCCCTCCCTGACAGAGAGAACATTCTGTTCCTCTTTACCCCTCCCTGACAGAGAGAACATTCTGTTCCTCTTTACCCCTCCCTGACAGAGAGAACATTCTGTTCCTCTTTACCCCTCCCTGACAGAGAGAACATTATGTTCCTCTTTACCCCTCCCTGACAGATAGAACATTCTGTTCCTCTTTACCCCTCCCTGGCAGAGAGAACATTATGTTCCTCTTTACCCCTCCCTGACAGAGAGAACATTCTGTTCCTCTTTACCCCTCCCTGACAGATAGAACATTATGTTCCTCTTTACCCCTCCCTGGCAGAGAGAACATTATGTTCCTCTTTACCCCTCCCTGACAGAGAGAACATTCTGTTCCTCTTTACCCCTCCCTGACAGAGAGAACATTCTGTTCCTCTTTACCCCTCCCTGACAGAGAGAACATTCTGTTCCTCTTTACCCCTCCCTGACAGAGAGAACATTATGTTCCTCTTTACCCCTCCCTGACAGATAGAACATTCTGTTCCTCTTTACCCCTCCCTGGCAGAGAGAACATTATGTTCCTCTTTACCCCTCCCTGACAGAGAGAACATTCTGTTCCTCTTTACCCCTCCCTGGCAGAGAGAACATTATGTTCCTCTTTACCCCTCCCTGGCAGAGAGAACATTCTGTTCCTCTTTACCCCTCCCTGACAGATAGAACATTCTGTTCCTCTTTACCCCTCCCTGACAGATAGAACATTATGTTCCTCTTTACCCCTCCCTGACAGAGAGAACATTCTGTTCCTCTTTACCCCTCCCTGACAGAGAGAACATTCTGTTCCTCTTTACCCCTCCCTGACAGAGAGAACATTCTGTTCCTCTTTACCCCTCCCTGACAGAGAGAACATTCTGTTCCTCTTTACCCCTCCCTGACAGAGAGAACATTCTGTTCCTCTTTACCCCTCCCTGACAGAGAGAACATTCTGTTCCTCTTTACCCCTCCCTGACAGAGAGAACATTCTGTTCCTCTTTACCCCTCCCTGACAGATAGAACATTCTGTTCCTCTTTACCCCTCCCTGACAGAGAGAACATTCTGTTCCTCTTTACCCCTCCCTGGCAGAGAGAATATTCGGTTCCTCTTTACCCCTCCCTGGCAGAGAGAACATTCTGTTCCTCTTTACCCCTCCCTGGCAGAGAGAACATTATGTTCCTCTTTACCCCTCCCTGGCAGAGAGAACATTCTGTTCCTCTTTACCCCTCCCTGACAGATAGAACATTCTGTTCCTCTTTACCCCTCCCTGACAGAGAGAACATTATGTTCCTCTTTACCCCTCCCTGGCAGAGAGAACATTCTGTTCCTCTTTACCCCTCCCTGGCAGAGAGAACATTCTGTTCCTCTTTACCCCTCCCTGACAGATAGAACATTCTGTTCCTCTTTACCCCTCCCTGACAGATAGAACATTCTGTTCCTCTTTACCCCTCCCTGACAGAGAGAACATTCTGTTCCTCTTTACCCCTCCCTGGCAGAGAGAACATTATGTTCCTCTTTACCCCTCCCTGACAGAGAGAACATTCTGTTCCTCTTTACCCCTCCCTGACAGATAGAACATTCTGTTCCTCTTTACCCCTCCCTGACAGAGAGAACATTCTGTTCCTCTTTACCCCTCCCTGGCAGAGAGAACATTATGTTCCTCTTTACCCCTCCCTGACAGATAGAACATTCTGTTCCTCTTTACCCCTCCCTGACAGATAGAACATTCTGTTCCTCTTTACCCCTCCCTGACAGAGAGAACATTCTGTTCCTCTTTACCCCTCCCTGACAGAGAGAACATTCTGTTCCTCTTTACCCCTCCCTGGCAGAGAGAACATTATGTTCCTCTTTACCCCTCCCTGACAGATAGAACATTCTGTTCCTCTTTACCCCTCCCTGACAGATAGAACATTCTGTTCCTCTTTACCCCTCCCTGACAGAGAGAACATTCTGTTCCTCTTTACCCCTCCCTGACAGATAGAACATTCTGTTCCTCTTTACCCCTCCCTGACAGATAGAACATTATGTTCCTCTTTACCCCTCCCTGACAGATAGAACATTCTGTTCCTCTTTACCCCTCCCTGACAGAGAGAACATTCTGTTCCTCTTTACCCCTCCCTGACAGAGAGAACATTCTGTTCCTCTTTACCCCTCCCTGGCAGAGAGAACATTATGTTCCTCTTTACCCCTCCCTGACAGATAGAACATTCTGTTCCTCTTTACCCCTCCCTGACAGAGAGAACATTCTGTTCCTCTTTACCCCTCCCTGGCAGAGAGAACATTATGTTCCTCTTTACCCCTCCCTGACAGATAGAACATTCTGTTCCTCTTTACCCCTCCCTGACAGATAGAACATTCTGTTCCTCTTTACCCCTCCCTGACAGAGAGAACATTCTGTTCCTCTTTACCCCTCCCTGACAGAGAGAACATTCTGTTCCTCTTTACCCCTCCCTGGCAGAGAGAACATTATGTTCCTCTTTACCCCTCCCTGACAGATAGAACATTCTGTTCCTCTTTACCCCTCCCTGACAGAGAGAACATTCTGTTCCTCTTTACCCCTCCCTGGCAGAGAGAACATTATGTTCCTCTTTACCCCTCCCTGACAGATAGAACATTCTGTTCCTCTTTACCCCTCCCTGACAGAGAGAACATTCTGTTCCTCTTTACCCCTCCCTGACAGAGAGAACATTCTGTTCCTCTTTACCCCTCCCTGGCAGAGAGAACATTCTGTTCCTCTTTACCCCTCCCTGACAGATAGAACATTCTGTTCCTCTTTACCCCTCCCTGACAGAGAGAACATTCTGTTCCTCTTTACCCCTCCCTGGCAGAGAGAACATTATGTTCCTCTTTACCCCTCCCTGACAGAGAGAACATTCTGTTCCTCTTTACCCCTCCCTGACAGATAGAACATTCTGTTCCTCTTTACCCCTCCCTGACAGAGAGAACATTCTGTTCCTCTTTACCCCTCCCTGACAGATAGAACATTCTGTTCCTCTTTACCCCTCCCTGACAGATAGAACATTCTGTTCCTCTTTACCCCTCCCTGACAGATAGAACATTCTGTTCCTCTTTACCCCTCCCTGACAGAGAGAACATTCTGTTCCTCTTTACCCCTCCCTGGCAGAGAGAACATTATGTTCCTCTTTACCCCTCCCTGGCAGATAGAACATTCTGTTCCTCTTTACCCCTCCCTGACAGATAGAACATTCTGTTCCTCTTTACCCCTCCCTGGCAGAGAGAACATTATGTTCCTCTTTACCCCTCCCTGACAGATAGAACATTCTGTTCCTCTTTACCCCTCCCTGACAGAGAGAACATTCTGTTCCTCTTTACCCCTCCCTGACAGATAGAACATTCTGTTCCTCTTTACCCCTCCCTGACAGAGAGAACATTCTGTTCCTCTTTACCCCTCCCTGACAGATAGAACATTCTGTTCCTCTTTACCCCTCCCTGGCAGAGAGAACATTATGTTCCTCTTTACCCCTCCCTGACAGATAGAACATTCTGTTCCTCTTTACCCCTCCCTGACAGATAGAACATTCTGTTCCTCTTTACCCCTCCCTGACAGATAGAACATTCTGTTCCTCTTTACCCCTC
The DNA here is from genome assembly GCA_035222895.1 of Strongylocentrotus droebachiensis. Taxonomy (NCBI): domain Eukaryota; kingdom Metazoa; phylum Echinodermata; class Echinoidea; order Camarodonta; family Strongylocentrotidae; genus Strongylocentrotus; species Strongylocentrotus droebachiensis. The sequence goes on from JAVYIG010007562.1 coordinate 96,774, forward strand.
CCTGACAGAGAGAACATTCTGTTCCTCTTTACCCCTCCCTGGCAGAGAGAACATTATGTTCCTCTTTACCCCTCCCTGACAGATAGAACATTCTGTTCCTCTTTACCCCTCCCTGACAGATAGAACATTCTGTTCCTCTTTACCCCTCCCTGACAGAGAGAACATTCTGTTCCTCTTTACCCCTCCCTGACAGAGAGAACATTCTGTTCCTCTTTACCCCTCCCTGGCAGAGAGAACATTATGTTCCTCTTTACCCCTCCCTGACAGATAGAACATTCTGTTCCTCTTTACCCCTCCCTGACAGAGAGAACATTCTGTTCCTCTTTACCCCTCCCTGACAGAGAGAACATTCTGTTCCTCTTTACCCCTCCCTGACAGATAGAACATTCTGTTCCTCTTTACCCCTCCCTGACAGAGAGAACATTCTGTTCCTCTTTACCCCTCCCTGGCAGAGAGAACATTATGTTCCTCTTTACCCCTCCCTGACAGATAGAACATTATGTTCCTCTTTACCCCTCCCTGACAGAGAGAACATTCTGTTCCTCTTTACCCCTCCCTGACAGATAGAACATTCTGTTCCTCTTTACCCCTCCCTGACAGATAGAACATTCTGTTCCTCTTTACCCCTCCCTGACAGATAGAACATTCTGTTCCTCTTTACCCCTCCCTGACAGAGAGAACATTCTGTTCCTCTTTACCCCTCCCTGGCAGAGAGAACATTATGTTCCTCTTTACCCCTCCCTGACAGATAGAACATTCTGTTCCTCTTTACCCCTCCCTGACAGAGAGAACATTCTGTTCCTCTTTACCCCTCCCTGGCAGAGAGAACATTCTGTTCCTCTTTACCCCTCCCTGGCAGATAGAACATTCTGTTCCTCTTTACCCCTCCCTGACAGATAGAACATTCTGTTCCTCTTTACCCCTCCCTGACAGATAGAACATTCTGTTCCTCTTTACCCCTCCCTGACAGAGAGAACATTCTGTTCCTCTTTACCCCTCCCTGACAGAGAGAACATTCTGTTCCTCTTTACCCCTCCCTGGCAGAGAGAACATTATGTTCCTCTTTACCCCTCCCTGACAGATAGAACATTCTGTTCCTCTTTACCCCTCCCTGACAGATAGAACATTCTGTTCCTCTTTACCCCTCCCTGACAGAGAGAACATTCTGTTCCTCTTTACCCCTCCCTGACAGAGAGAACATTCTGTTCCTCTTTACCCCTCCCTGGCAGAGAGAACATTCTGTTCCTCTTTACCCCTCCCTGGCAGAGAGAACATTATGTTCCTCTTTACCCCTCCCTGACAGATAGAACATTCTGTTCCTCTTTACCCCTCCCTGACAGATAGAACATTCTGTTCCTCTTTACCCCTCCCTGACAGAGAGAACATTCTGTTCCTCTTTACCCCTCCCTGGCAGAGAGAACATTATGTTCCTCTTTACCCCTCCCTGACAGAGAGAACATTCTGTTCCTCTTTACCCCTCCCTGACAGATAGAACATTCTGTTCCTCTTTACCCCTCCCTGACAGAGAGAACATTCTGTTCCTCTTTACCCCTCCCTGGCAGAGAGAACATTATGTTCCTCTTTACCCCTCCCTGACAGATAGAACATTCTGTTCCTCTTTACCCCTCCCTGACAGATAGAACATTCTGTTCCTCTTTACCCCTCCCTGACAGATAGAACATTCTGTTCCTCTTTACCCCTCCCTGACAGATAGAACATTCTGTTCCTCTTTACCCCTCCCTGACAGATAGAACATTCTGTTCCTCTTTACCCCTCCCTGACAGAGAGAACATTCTGTTCCTCTTTACCCCTCCCTGACAGAGAGAACATTCTGTTCCTCTTTACCCCTCCCTGGCAGAGAGAACATTATGTTCCTCTTTACCCCTCCCTGACAGATAGAACATTCTGTTCCTCTTTACCCCTCCCTGACAGATAGAACATTCTGTTCCTCTTTACCCCTCCCTGACAGATAGAACATTCTGTTCCTCTTTACCCCTCCCTGACAGATAGAACATTCTGTTCCTCTTTACCCCTCTCTGACAGAGAGAACATTCTGTTCCTCTTTACCCCTCCCTGACAGAGAGAACATTCTGTTCCTCTTTACCCCTCCCTGACAGAGAGAACATTCTGTTCCTCTTTACCCCTCCCTGGCAGAGAGAACATTATGTTCCTCTTTACCCTCCCCTGACAGAGAGAACATTCTGTTCCTCTTTACCCCTCCCTGGCAGAGAGAACATTCGGTTCCTCTTTACCCCTCCCTGGCAGATAGAACATTCTGTTCCTCTTTACCCCTCCCTGACAGATAGAACATTCTGTTCCTCTTTACCCCTCCCTGACATAGAGAACATTCTGTTCCTCTTTACCCCTCCCTAGAAAAGGGGGATACTCAGTTCTTCTTTATCCCTATATGGAAGAGAGAACTTTCTGTTCCTCTATACCCCTCACTTCGATAAATAGAGTAAATATGAATGATGAAATTATGTGATAACTTTTAGCTCAATCGCCAAGAGCACATAAATATCACAAAAGAAGCAGTCCTCGGCATCATCATAAGCTTCATCCAATGATTGTCACGATTAACACTATCAACACCATAATTATTATAACTATCAAAAATATTATAATCATCTTCATCTCCTTCTTTGTCTCCTCCTCCATTTTCTCCTCCTTCTTCATCGACTATATCTTCACATCATCATCACCACCGCCATCATTAACACCCTCCTTTCCCCCCTCCTCCCCACCACCACATGAGATAAATCGGCACACTTTTCTGTAAGTTGATATAGGTTAATCAACCAATTAAGGGAACTGATAAGCAACGAAAAGGAAGATGAAGAAGAAGATAGAGAAGAAGAGGAGGAGGAGGAGGAAGAGAATGAGAAGAAATATGTTAATATTTTCTGAGAGGGGAATGAGCCACCGGCCAGAGCCATCTTTACACAGAGTTTGGCCAACCAAGTTCGAGTTGGACACAATATGGCGACTACTTCTTTGTTGTGACCCATTGAAACCAAATTGGCCAAACTCTGTGTATAGATGGCTCTGCCACCGGCCCTCTCCTCGCCCCCTCTGTGCCACTTTGCATTTTTTCGATGATACAGTACCCACTTTGCTTAGTCTTAAAACAAACAATTAATGAACGAAAAATCAAACAAACACGACTTACCGTCATACTGTCAAACCAAAGCGTTGCTTTTTCGAAGTTAGGTTCGGTGCTCTCAACAGAATTATCCAGAATTTCCTTACTCATGTCCAGAATGATGTGCGAAAAATTTGCAAAGTTTACAATGTTTTGCCTCTATATGAATGAAGAAGATGAAAAAGAAGCTCTCAAAAACGGTCATTTATTGGATTTATTCATTATAGCGAAAAGTGAAAATAATCTGGATACCAATTGTGTATACTTTAATAAGAAGCGCTGACAAATACAAATGACTTGGATAATCATGCAAGATATTAATTGTACCTGGCAAAATCATTTTTTTCCAAATGAAAAATGTTAGTCAATTGCAACATTACTCAGCGCCGATGGTCACATAAAAAGCAACCCCTCTCCTAAAAAAGATGTCGTCCACAAGGTATTATCAAAGCTATCAGA